>QYAP01000157.1:35842-105020 GCA_003988905.1 Hymenotorrendiella dingleyae
ACACTTATTAGAACCTCTATCATGGGGGAGTGTTGAAGTATGATACAGTTCCTAATAAGCATTCTGAATGCATCCAATACTTTTGCTTGCTTCAACACTTCGGACTCTACCCCATGCGTTCTTGTAAGCGGTATGGTTAAACCTTGCGTTTCTTAAATTCAACCGGAAGTGGATAATTTGGTTCCAGGTTTGCCGAGGTCTAGTGACATCGCTTCTGATTGGCCGGTTCAAAAGTAATGTCAAGTGGAGGATTATTTAGGATGGTGGGCAACGAGTAGTTCTCGGTTATGTAAGCCCTCCCAATTGTGAGCCTACGAACCCGCCTCCCAAAAGCACCCCCCGGGGGCGAGGCATTTTTTGGGGAAAGACAGAAAGGGAACCTTGCTTTTCTACTCCTGCGTTGTAGAAAGCAAGGTTCCCCTTTCTAGCTCCCAGAAAATCCTCGTTCTTGGGGGCCTGGGTAGCTCCTATTAGCTGGATCGGATAGGGCCAGGTTCGTTTATCTCCATCTACTGGCGGGGTGCGCTACGGACATTTTCCCAATATTTTAAACGCTCAAGTGGATTGACTGCGTCAAACACATCTTTTTCGATTTCCCCAGATTTCTTTCTCCGTTCAAGGAGTGTAGTTTTATCCCTAACTTGTCGCAATAGCTACTTGCTTGCGATTGGCATCTTGCTATAGAAATTTCCGAAGGCAAACTCTGGCCCGAGAGAAATACGAATTGCTTATCAAGGCTTATCATGGTAAGACTGCTTGGCCGCATGGAATGTTGTGATCGTGAGACCAGAAGGTTGCCATGGGCAAAGAGTACTGACGCGCCAAGCGCGCGTAGGCGGGATTCGGGAAGCACATCCAGTGGTTACCTGATGATAATCGTGGGGGACCGTGAAGCTATCACCAAGTGAAAGGTGGGGTTGAATTGGGGCGGAGGCGTCCGAGCTTGGAGCCTGGTGATAGGATGCAAGATGTGGTGTGTGGAGGTTGACGAACCGGATGAGACGCTCTCGGGCTGTTTTGGCAGATGATCCACGCTAAGGGGCTCGCTTAGTGTTCTCCGACTAGGCCCTCCCTGAATAGCTGCTAGGGTCAAATATATTAAATCGACGGCATCCATCGCCAAGGCGCTGTGTGCGATTCATTCTCGAGACCGACCAGAACTCTTCAACATAGTCTGTATGCCGTACAATCGTCGGAACACTTTCCAAGAACTTGGCTCCTACCCTTTTCCCAACCTCCATTTGGAAGGCGGTGGCATACGATGGACTCATGTTAACGTTACTCTTTGTCTTCGAATTCGCTTATCTGTTTGCTGCTATTCGCTTTAATAAAACATTTGGACTCAATATCTCTACTTCATTGGACGTGGTAAGCGAGAGGTTACCCAAACCATTTCTTACCAAGCTCTCTCTTTCCAAGGAATGACACGCATACTCCGCATAATCGCCATTCTACTCGGCAGCGACTACGAGTATATTTCATTCGAAGTGCAAAATTCGATTCACCATACACTGAAGAGGTGGAAACCCTTTCGCAAGACGTTATGTCGTGAATATATTGGGTGACGGTCAATCTGCTTGGTTGAGTTTGTCAGTCTTACTCAAGTGCGACTGCTTTCGATTTAAATTTTATATTAACTTTTGATTAAACACCATCAGAAGATCGCAGCCTACCACTGGCAGAGATGATACTCACATATGCCGTCATGGCTGTGTCACATTTGAAAATTTGGGATGCAATTTCCATTTACAGAGATAAGCACTCACTTGAATACCTTCCTTAATGAGAGTAAGTGAGGTTGAACGGTGAATGCCCTGAAGTTGGATAGCTCAGAGTGGGTTTCGTGCGGCGAAGAATTCCAAATATTTCCACATCGAAGTTGTTGAACGAGATTACTGTGCGAGGCCTTCCGTTGACCCGAAATGCTGATATGGGAAACGTGATCTGTCGGCGGAGTTTGCGCAATTCTACTCGAGCAAGCTGGAATTTTTGGAAGTCAAATTCGCGATGGTGCAGCTTGTGCAGCTATGCGCCGAGACTTCTTAGGTGGGATGAAGCTTTCCAGGAGATCAGGTTCACACGCGTTGTTGATTGAGAACGTTTGGCTAATAGATCAAGCACCTTTGGCCATCTAGAAATACTTCTCTCATTTACCCTTTACCTGCAAGCTGGAAGCGATTCGGAAATCAGACTATGGCCGGACGCGAAATAAATTAGTTGCGGGGTTGAACTTTTCAGGGTCCACGGATAATCAATCATCAACAACTGGCGACAATTAAGCATTTCGGGACGAGCCTAAAGATCTTCATGCGGTTTGCATCAGCGTTTATATCCGATGTAGATCTGGAACATTGCAGATCTCTCCAGTGCAACAAATCTACGCTTGGCATGTGGCATTTGCAGACTCGGAAGCAGCCTAAATGTTCAGAACTAGTTTAGCAGTCGCCGAATAGATGAATTGTAATCGGGCAACCTAGAGGCAAGAAGGAAAGCGGGTGGGTGGTAACGAACAAGAGGAAGGAGTATCCCAATGTGAGTACCGCCTCAATCTCCTGGCAAGCTCAGGAGAATAATCCTTAAATTTAATTATCCGGTAGCTGAATGAGTACAGGTATGGCTGAGTACAGTGAGTAATCGAGATATGAGATCAATCGCTAGGCAACCCAAGATGTTTAAAGGCTCCTCCTCAGATTCGTTTTGGTCAGATTTTATCGCAGAAGCGAAGTCGTCGAAGCGGCAAATACCGAGTTTTTATTTTCAGCCGTGAAGAAAAGAACAACTTTGGAAGTGAACTTTGAGGCGGAATGGGCGAATCAACGGGTTAAAGTTAGCGAGATTAGACACCGGTGGAGTGTAAAAAAATTCTGTCAGAAGAAAACGAATAGACTAACGTATGCAGTCTAGAAGACTGGAGAAGTAGAAATACTGGTCTTTGCAAGACTGTTCCTGAATTCTCTATAACGCCTTTGGTATGGGGATGCCGTGTCAGCAGCCGCCATCATAGCACGCCGAATTTCAAGAAATCATTTGAGATTACGCCTCGTTCTGAACGATCTTATTAGTCAAAATAGTATCTTTACTTTCGACGTTCCACCTCGCGGGTAGCAGGGGGCTCAAGACGGAGCGATCGATATACAACTCACAAATGCTCGTGGAATTCACGGCCATGAATAAATTTTGTGTTCATGGGCATCATAACAACAAGAACTGACCTTCGAATCTCATTGGAATGAAAATTAAGCTTTGAAGTCAACGTCTAGGCCGTCCTCAGCTGAACGTCCCTCCGTTCAGCCGCACATACACTCACAGCCACGAAGAGCACCACCAGTTCCGAGCACCTGGTCCATACTCGCGCTAAATCTGAAACTTATTTGCTTTCAGTAACTTGAGACTCATAGTTTGGCATCGGGTTCTTTGTCACCCCAGCCGCAATCTTTAATTTCTGGTGAGAGATTGCTCAAATTGATCTCGACTTTTGAAACTCTGTTGTCCTTCCATATCCTTTCGTCTTCATTTCTTTGAATTCCTCGAATTGGAACTTCATTGCCTTTCGACCTTCTCCTTTTTCAATTTTCAATTCTGACAGGATGAGAAATGCTTTTGGTAGAACGGTGTTGGCTCTGAGTGAGTTACTGCCAACTGTGGGGGCTTGGAATTTCAATGTCGAGAAAAGGCACCCAGAAATTACCCCGGTTTTCGAATTAACGCAAGCACATCATCTCTTTCGGCGTGCTTGTACTTCTCCCTATGTCACCCATCTGAGTAAGTTAAGTGCATTTCCGGGATTGGATTGATTCCTGATGATTTTTAGGTGGGTGCTGCTTAGCTACGAAGCTTCGAACTTGCCCAAATGGTGTTGTTGTTTGCACGGCAACTTGCGCGGCTGCAACAAGTAGTGTCGCTGGCAGTTCTAGCATAGGAGAGTTGGTGACTACGACAGCAACATCATCTACTTCAACATCCGTGTCGTCTGCGACAAGTAGTTCTGCAGAGACGCCGACCTCAACAAGTACTTCTAGTTCTTCTGGTTTGGTAGCTCCGGTTACAGTACCAACAAGCTCCACTACTACATCAACAGCGGTCAGTACAAGCACTACTCAAAGCGGCACCAGCACTACAACCCCAGAGACAACAACTTTACCTGAAACATTTAGCTCACTCAGTCTTCAGTCTTCCCAAAACTCGATTTCTTTCCCTTCTTCCGCCTCAATTACCTCCCCAACAACGACGACTTCAGCATCGAGTTCATCATCATCATCTTCAGTATCGAAAATCATCGCCGCTGTTAACAAAAGCAGTCTCGGCACAGGCGTCGTTGCATGAATAGGGGTGGGTGCAGTACTAGGCGGACTCGCACTCATCGGAGGAATCATCTGGGCTTTTCTCGCCGGAAAGAGACGTCGAGAAGCCGAAGACAGGCAGCTCGCTGCTAGTCATAGTTCACCGTTTCCAGGAGCACCATTGCCCGACTATGGGGATGCTGGTATAACAAGGGGAGAAAAGTCAAGCCCCGGAACTGTGACAAGAACGCAGAATGAAAACGGAGTTTGGGAGCCGATGCCAGGACGTACGGAAACTCCTTCGAGCATCACCCAGACTGCGAGTGAAATGCCGGCGCCATATAACACAAAAACACAGCGGCAGTACCAGCAAACTGAGCTTCCTGGGGGAGGAAGTCTTCCGCAACAACACAATGAGCTACCGGTTCCCCATCATCAACCGATGCAGGAAATGGAGGCTGCTCCGAGGTACATTCCATTTCAACGACCGGATCCCGCCGGTGCAAATAATGGACCGAGTTATATTCCATATTCGAGGCCACATCAACTATTCGAAGCGCCTTGAGGTGTACAGTAGTATCAACAATTAAAAATAAAAATGTTGAGATGAAAGACCTTGAGCCATTCTCGACATGAGTGCCTTGGGAGACAAGGAGGGTGAATCGTTCCCCCCTCGTTTAATTGGGCCGCCAACCGTCCGAATGATAATTGCAGTACCGTATAGCTTTCATGCGCGAGTGACATCATGAGGCTGGAGAGTACCCCTCTTCCAAGATAGTCAGTTTGGTGCTTGTCTCGCTCAGTCTTGCACATGGGATCGACTTGATCACAATTATCCAATCTTTCTTGTCAACTTTCACGATTTTACATGATGCGAAATCCACTCACTCAGATACCAAAGGAGTATCCTCTGCCGAAGATCCAATTTGCCGAGCGCGAGGACATTCCAGACATCATTCGAGTGCTATTCGAAGCCGAAAGCCGGGACGTCCTCCATTTCTTGACATATCCTTCTGCGGAAGACAAGGAGAAAGCCATGAAAGAAACGATTAAGAGTCTCGAGTCGGAATTCGACAAGCCTGAAAACGTATTTATGAAAGTGGTGGATGCCGACTCGGGAGAAATCGCTGGCATCTCAGTATGGGTATTGCATGGCTATGAATTTGAAGATAGAGAGGAGAGGTCGGGAGATCAATCCGCACTTGCAAAGCTTCTCGCTGCCGGTATCAATATATTGGAGGGACGGAATCTCAAGGACGCGCTCTACAAACATATTCAGCACGAATTCAACGCATTCCGCTCTTCTTGGATGACGGATACCAAGCATATCTATCTTGCACTCCTGATGACGGTGCCTCGTTTTCAACGCCGAGGAATCGGCAGCGCGTTGCTTGAATGGGGACAGAACAAGGCGGATCGAGATCAGGTTTCGGCCTGTCTGATCGGCAGTCCCGCCGGACATCCCTTGTATCTTCATAAAGGTTGGAAAGATGTTGAGAAGCCCTTGGCGTTAAAATTGAGCGACTGGGTGGGAGATGGAAAGGCGAATGATGCCGGCTGGGGAAGTTATCTGTATTATTACATGGTTAGGCTTCCGAAAACAACAAACACGACAAAGCATTTCGTTTGAGAGATGTGTTGTTGTTTTTTTTGCATAAGAAGCGCGAAGAGATAAAATACAAGTCAATCTCTTTTTTGCATTACGTTGGTCCGGCTACGGAGACCCAGAAGTAAAGCTTTCGCTCCCGACAATCTCGAAAACAAATACTGGGTTCAGAGATATCCTTTGCCCACTATCGACGTAGGTAGTCAATTTAAGGTTCACGAAAAATTCAAACTGAGATTAGTCAGCTGCAGATTGGTATGACGATGAATTGATGACTTTTCAGCATTTCAAGGGTGTGCAATTATTCTTCGGATATAACTCAAGATATGTGAGTATTCTTCGGCGACAACTCGTTAATACCGAAGTGAAAATCAGCTAGCGCTACGATAAGGTACTATGCATAGATGCGTTTGCACGAGCAAACGAATCAGATTTCTTCAAAAACGCATTCCTAATGCTCAGCAGGTAAGCTGGGGTACGTAACTCCGAAACTCCTTTCTATCACATTGGGGATTCGGCTAAGTACAGGAAAACGCGCCACAACGGTTCAACCTACTTCCCGATTCGGAAAATGAGACGTTCTTTGGAAGACAATACTACGGGCGCTAGCATACCAAAGGACAAACACGGCTGTTCGCTGAAATTCTGCAAGTTGATGTATAAGCATGGAATTCTCCGTGTTCTGGTTGTGCTATCTGAGCCAGTAATCTTGCGAAGTAAGCGCATTGTTCCTGTCGGACTTATGTGATATCGATTACTAGGATGCTCGACTTCAGGAAGTGAAGACCCGACTTACGCGATAGCTTCAATCGGTGAATCAGCTTCGAAAACCAAACTTGCATCATCCTCATCCCGGCGGTTGGTGGTGCGGGGTTAGCAATGGCTTGCAGAACCTTTTTCATTATAATTGGACGGTTGGGTGTGGACCTAAGACAAAGCAGGCTTTGTGCAATGTTACAGCCTTATATATATAAAGCCTCTGCCATAACCCTACTACCAACTACATCACCAATTCAATATCCACCTCCTTCATCAACACAACCTCACACTTGACTACAATTCTCCATTCTATCAATCCGAACCGCAATTTCCAACATGGCGCCAAACCTCCCCAAGACCTTCAAGGCTGCTGTCTTTGAAAAGGCTGATAGCCCACTTGTTATCAAAGACCTCCCACTGATCGGCCCAGGCCGAGGCCAAGTACTCGTCCAAATCATTGCTACTGGAGTTTGTCACTCAGACTGGATGGTACAAACTGGCATGATTGGGAACTCGTATCCCATGATCCCTGGTACGTACCAACCTCATAGCCACTTTGTTGTCTAGTTTCCATTCTCCACTGGCGGAGTTTGAGAACAATTCACTTTTTAATAATATTCTCGGATTTCGGTGTCTTCTTCGATTCATATTCCCCGAAGATAAGTCAACTGACTTGGACGTTTAGGCCACGAGATTATTGGCGAAGTTGCAGCAGTGGGTGAAGGAGAGACAAGGTGGAACGTGGGTGACAGAGTTGGAGGCCCTTGGCATGGTGTAAGTCTTTGTCCCACGACCCATATCTTTTCATCCTTCTTCTACACGATGAAGGGTATCCGAGTCATCGTTGTCAAAGAAAATGATGATCACTACTCCGCAATCTTCAACATCTCTTGCCTATTTATGAAGCTTCAGTCGTCTTCTTTTCTCAAGTGGGAGGAAGCAATAGTGGACTGCTTGTTTACTCTCACAAATTCACTTCGTAGACCCGTTACTTCTCGAATTCTATGCTGAGTGGAGGAGTGTGTAGATTTCAATGCTCCGACGCCGTATTTGCAATCTTATTTCACAAACTGATAGTTTTTGAAATTTAGGGACACGACGGCGTATGCAAGCAATGCCAAAGAGGTGAATTCCAGATGTGCGTGAATGGTGCAGTGAATGGCGTAACGCACAACGGAGGTTATGCCGAATATGTTTTACTCAGAACCGAAGCTGTTGTGAAGGTCCCAACGGATGTCGATCCAGTCGAATACGCTCCAATTCTCTGTGCCGGCATCACAGTCTTCAACTCTATCAGAAAACAAAACATCACAACCGGAGAAACCGTCGCTATTCAAGGTCTCGGCGGATTGGGACATCTTGCCGTTCAATACGCTAACAAGATGGGCTTCCGCGTTGTGGCCCTCAGTGGGGGAGATTCGAAGCGAGATTTCGCTAAGCAGCTTGGAGCCCACGAATATATCGATACATCAAAGGGCGATGCTGCACAGCAGTTGACGGCATTGGGTGGTGCCGCACTCATTGTTGCTACGGCGCCAAATCCAAAGGCGATTGGACCATTGACTGGGGGTCTTGACAATGGCGGAAAGTTGTTGGTCCTTTCTCCATGTGGACCTCTGCAGATCGAATCTCTTGACCTCATCATGAAGCGAGCTTCGGTTACTGGATTCCCAAGTGGTCATGCGCTGGACAGTGAGGAGGCAATCGCTTTCACCAAGTTGCATGGTATCCGCTGTTTGGTGGAGAAGTTCCCATTGTCCGATGCTCAGAAAGCCTACGATCATATGTTGAAGGGCGATGTGAGGTTCAGAAGTGTGCTGGTTATGAGAGAAACTTAGGGTTTCTCCGAAACCTTCTACAGTCATCTCGAGTGATGGTCATTTTCCTCGGAATTGTGGTTTCTTAGCACGCTGGCTTGTATTTCACACGCCCTCACAAAGTTGTTCGTATCACAATGGATATTAAAGAAAGCTAGCTGCGAGCCTTTCTACTAGGACAAATTAGGTACCTAGTCAGCCAAATAAAAGTACCACCATGAAATTTGTCAAACAATGAACATAGTTCTCGGAAAATTGTATCGTGATTTCCCTTTTCTCCGTAATATCAATGTTATTAATACATTTAGTTTCCTCTTTGCTCATATTACGTCTTCATGTAATACCGAAAACGGGAGAAAGGGATTACAATTACGACGCTTTTGCTGGTTTCCAAATACCTCGCTTATTCCGGGGAATCTTGAGGTAAGTTAGACCTTTGACGAGCAGTGCATAAAACGCAAGCAATAAACGTTTGAAACAGGGGCACATGAGATATAATTGCAGGCTTATACATGTTCAATACAAATTTTTGGAGGATCGAGAAGGGTCCCACCTTCGAAGTACTTTGGTACGCCGACTTGAGGCGCACACGTGACTCGAGCCGACCGGGGCAAAACGCGAGCTTTAGCCGACTATCGTCAAACCAAGGATTGAAAGTGTAAACGCATAGTCCGTGAATGCCACCTGGACCTTTGTACAGCCGGTGTCCTGAAAACACCATGATCCTACGGCGCGAAGTCACGACATCTACATTATAGAACGATGGTCAACTCGCAGATCGCAAATGCAGGTACGAAGAGCCGGCTGTGAGGAGACTCGATGGAGCTAACGAACAGCTGCAGGTCTATCATGGAGCACCGAATTTCTACGAGCAGAATTGGTCAGGAGAGATGAAATCGATGCGAAGCAATCGGAGGCCTCGAAGCCAGAATGTGGATCCGGCATTAAAGGGAGCTATAATACTTCGGCGCATGTTGGTGCTTTGATATTGATATTGGTACTGAGCACGGCTGGTATGCATTCCTCTGTTGGAAATAGTGTTACTGCGTAGAATTGCGTACTGACTCTGCCTCTTCAGCCTGCGGATTTCCTCTTTTATCTCGACGATCTGCGAAGTCATCCAGGGCCGGTCGATTTATATTTATATCTCAACACTTTGGAACGGGCGTGCTGATTGCAACTGCATTTGTCCACCTCCTGCCAACAGCATTTAAGTCCCTGACGGACCGTTGTCTACCACATTTCTTTAGCAACGGATACCATCCACTGGCTGGCTTGGTGGCTATGTTCTCGGCTTTGGTGGTCGTTGGACTCGAACAATTTTTGACTACGCGAGGAGCTGGGCATTCGCATTCGCATGGAGCTTGGGATTCGGTATCGGATGGGGAGAGCGAGGGGCTTCATGATCGCAATGGAATATCTGCAGGCGCACCGCGCATAAAAGTAAATGGGAGGTTGGGAAAGCTGGGATTGAACCATCGACCGCATGATATCGCGCTGGGAGACATGAATTCTTCGGAAGGGTTGATGGCAGGTGCATCTCCACTTCCCGAGGCTACTCCAGCAGAAACAGAATCTGGGGCCGAGAACGGACGAGCAGGTGCGGCAAAATGGGACGACGACGATGATTCAGATCTCGACCTCGACGAGCTTGATCCTACAGCGCAATCCTTCGTCGCTCCTCAATCCGACCCCGAAGTACGGGATCCCTCCAAAGTACTTTCCACCGAGGAAGAGCGCAAAAGGCAGATTCTTCAGTGTCTTTTGCTTGAAGCTGGCATCCTATTCCATAGTGTTTTTATTGGCATGGCGGTATCCGTAGCTACCGGCCCACCTTTCGTGGTTTTCCTTATTGCCATTTCTTTTCATCAAACGTTTGAGGGCATCGCTTTGGGCACTCGCATTGCCGCCATCAACTTCCCCCGGAATTCTCCGAGACCGTGGCTAATGGTGTTAGCCTATGGCACAACAACTCCAATCGGACAGGCGATTGGTCTGATCGTTCATAATCTCTACGACCCTCAAAGCGCGGCTGGATTGTTAATGGTGGGATTTATGAATGCCATTTCTTCTGGATTGTTGCTTTTTGCGGGGTTGGTACAACTCTTAGCAGAAGATTTCTTGAGCGATAAGAGTTATGGAATCCTGAAAGGCCGTAAGAGAGTTGAAGCATTCTCTGCGGTCATTGCTGGGTCAGCACTGATGGCCCTCGTTGGTGCATGGGCCTGAGCCCCTGAAAATGTGGTCATTTGACTGTGTACGATTGATATTTTGCATCGCATGGCGAATGGCGCATAGATGGATAGATGAATTACTGTTTAGAGCGGGCGTTTTTCTACGAAGTACTCTGATTTTTGACCATGGCTGCGAACTTGACAAATGCCAATGCTTCCTCCGGGATCTCACGAAGTAGTTCTTCCAGGCTCGATATCTGCCTTTTTAGCGCCTGGAACTTCTCTGGTCATCGGACTTGCGCTCCATACAACTTTCCTTTGGGTCAGTCATTTGACCCGGTTGGCAACAGGAGATACGGGAATAGTTCAACCGGCACCTTTTCTGTTTGACTTGTTCCACCAGCAGAAGTTGTGATTTTGCGAGGGAGTTATCCAACAAGTTCACGACACCCTTCTTTTGGCTGCACGCTCCTGGTAGCCATGAATTATAGGGGCGTGCGTGATTTATTGATGGGAATGACAACTCCAAATGTAATTTCAAGCTCAGCAGCTACTCAATGCTTGCCAGTTTGCTTCGTTGCAAGAACCAATATGGCCCATCTGGTCTTGGTTCGGGCATGAAATGGAAGCATGAGGCGCGAGATAGCTAAGACTAAGCCCTCAGATTTGTATCTTTTCCTTTTCATGGTGCTATCAAATAGATCCCTTGGTACCGCCCCGTTTGCCGAATGGCAGCTCTCGTAACACAACGAGATACCGAGATACGTGGCGTTGCGGGGCGCATCTTGCCCAGGTTGGAGTGCCTGCGGAGGTCGAGCAAGCGAACACCCAAACGGCGTATCTTGTGTCATTCTTCATATATTACCCCGGAAAAGTTGGGGTACATACGATCTCCTCGGTACTGCTGTAACTGACATGCTGCCTCATTCGCCAATGCGAGTATGCTATGCCTGCCACTTTTAAGCACAACGTGGGATATAATTTCTCCGGCCGACACTGAACTACCCCCCACCCACGTTCAGGCATGTGGCACCGTTATTTTGACCTTCCTGAATTGTAATTTGGAACGGGCGTATTGAGCCACAAAGATCTTGCATCAAAATCCAAATCCCCCCAAAGCTGCCAGCGAATTGGGAAATGGGACTGCGCAAACGAATACGTTCGTATCGAATAATGGAAATTGCCAGTGTCGATACTTCTTTTTGTCATTTGTGGAATAATCTGAAATTTCCTTCGCTCTGCCCTACCATACCTCACAAGCAACTTCTAGAGGGAATGCTTAAGGTCATACCAAGTAACACCCGATGATCATGATCTTGCTGCCATATCGATCATGCTACCAGGCTAATAACTAGTGATAAGTCTATCACTGTAAATATTTACAGGGGCACGTGCGTCTGATATGCTGGGCCACCGCAAGATAAGTCAGCTTCGATATTGTTTCGAACAGTTTTGGTTCCTTGTTATCGAATTCACAGCTTCCTAATTATTACACTCTTCCAATTGCATGTTATCAATAGCTGTAATTCGGCCCTTATTATGGACCCATGAGATGCTGTATGTCTTAAGCGACCTTCCATTGCCAGGTTACACTGTGGGTAATTATCACACTCGTTATCACAGACCCAGCAACTCATCACTCCTTCACACCAATGAAATCATGAATACCTGAAGGCTTGGCGATGTAAAACGTCTATCGTGCCGCGGCTCCTTTCCCGAGATACTGTAGCGATGAAAGATGAGACTTGGGGGGGAAGGGGGGTGCATAAATTTTGATCTCTAGTGAGAACGTTGAAAATCGAGACTAAGCGTATTTCGTACTCTTTCATGTTAAATCATTGGTGCACTTGGGAAGCTAGGCCATAGCATTGGATAACGTACAGTGGCGTGCGCCACTGCTTGAAAACCTTAGGATGCTAGGAACAAAGTGAGAGTCAAATGAGGAAAGGTATAGATATTGAAGTAACGAAGCTAATTGCTGGTCTTCCTCTAAGAGGAATGAGGTTCTATTTAACTAAGAGCCTCTGGCCAAATACTGTAGGGCTCCTATTCGGAGAAAGAGAACCCGAATAATATGAGCTAAGCTAAATACAAATAGGGCAGAACCCTGGAAGCTATCTGGTTCCAAGCCCGATTATTTTCGGCGTTCCTGCGCCGAGCTATAGGCGCCCAAATGGTTGTAAGGGGGCCCTGGCACGTGAGTATTGGCGTCACATACGCCACAGTTAATCAATCACGTGGCAAAATCCTGACAGGTGGGGAATTAAATTCGTGCATATATGCGCGCGGAAAGTGATGCGCTGCTTTAAATTCCTAAGGCTTTAAAGCAGTCGCACACACCACTGTAACCGAACTAATTATGGTTTGCATTAACAAACATTTTCGTGGGGAAGATGCAAGCAAGGAATCCGGACAATGGCAAATCTCGACCCTTCAATCAGATTCAAGATCACCGGCCCGGGGTCTACTATTATCTTAGCCAGGGGCATCAACCCTACTACCATGGGTTGCTCAATCGTTTTCGGTGGCTGCTGTTTTGCTGCAGCGTACAAGCTTGATGACGACCGATCATTGTGCTCCTGAAAATGATCCATGAATTACGGAATGTTTTCACTTGGTGTATTGCCGCATTTAGTGAAGATGGAGACTCCACTAATCACCTTGGCTTGCAAACGAATAGATTGTTCCGCTAGCATTTTGAATGAGGGGTTGGGTTAAAGGTGACAGGATATCGATGTGATTACGGTCTTTAGTATAAAGCTTTGGAGCCTTTTCTTCATCTCCGTTTATGTTTTTTTTCCTCTTGATAATTTAACACAACATCAAGCTCTTCGGGCACCACTTTCGTTTCTTCAACTTATGCTAGCACTAGCATAATCACCAAACAAAATGCGATTCTCTATATTCTCAGCAGCGGTTGTCGCATATGCTGGTGCCGTTACTGCTGTTTCTGTTACCGGTGCAGCAGAAGGATTCGCAAAGGGAGTTACAGGCGGCGGTAGCGCAACTCCTGTTGTTCCAACAACACTTGCTGAGTTGGTGTCTTATCTCGGGGACGATGTAGCTAGGGTTATTGTTCTTGAACAGACGTAAGTCTCCCTCCTTTCCCACCTCAATGAGCATAACCTCACATATCCCCTTTTCCAGATTTGATTTCACAGATTACCAAGGCACCACCACCGGTACTGCCTGTGAAGTCTGGGGAACACTAGCGGAAGGCTGCCAAGTAGCAATCGATCAGGATGATTGGTGTGAGAATTACGAGCCTAGTGCGCCGTTGACGACGGTTACGTATAACACTGCAGGTGTTCTGGGGATTACCGTTGCGTCGGATAAGACGCTTCTTGGTTCTGGGTCCGCGGGTGTTATTATTGGGAAGGGATTGAGAATCGTGTCGGGTGCTAGTAATATTATTATTCAGTAAGTCTTCTCGTCTCGACTAGACTTGTGATTTGTGCTCGTGGCTAATCTCATCCAGAAACATCAAAATCACGAACATTAATCCGGCCTATGTTTGGGGAGGAGATGCTCTCACTATTGACGATGCCGATATGGTTTGGATTGATCGTGTTACTGTAAGTTTGCCGTCTCACTCCAAGTGTTTCTCCTCGTTCTGGGAATCAAGGATGTAGAAGCTTGCCCACAATTTCCAAGGACAAAAGTTCAATCATTCATACATCTTACTAACCACCCGCCAGACCTCCCTAATCGGCCGTCAACACATCGTCCTCGGTACCTCCGCATCCAACCGCGTCACAATCTCCAACCACTACCTCGACGGCGTCTCCACCTACTCAGCAACCTGCGACACCTACCACTACTGGGGCATCTACCTCACCGGCTCCAACGACCTCATCACCATGAAAGGAAACTACATCTACCACACCTCAGGCCGCGCCCCCAAAGTCGAGGGTAACACCCTCTTACACGCCGTCAACAACTACTGGTACGACAACAACGCTCACGCCTTTGAAATCGGAGCAGGCGGCTACATCGTCGCAGAAGGAAACGTGTTTCAGAACATCGATACGGTGGTCGAACTGCCCATTACTGGGGAGGTGTTCACTGCTCCAGATACGACGACGAATGCGGCGTGCAGTGCGTACTTGGGACATGTGTGTCAGGAAAATGGGTTTGGCTCGAGTGGGACCTTTAGTTATGCGACGGAGAGTTTCTTTTCGGATTTTAGTGGGAAGAATGTTGCGAGTGCAAGTGCGTATACGACGGTCGTTTCGAGTGTTGGGTCGACGGCTGGTTATGGGCTTATTTGAGGTTGGTGTGAAGGGTTTTTATCTGGGGTATGGGATAAGATAAGTGCTTTGGTCTGATTTGACCTGAGCTCTTGGGATATTTTTAATCCTCTGTATATAGTTATGCCTTCTTGTAAATAGTTAACGTGATGGGCTTTCATGGAGTTATGCATTGACGAGTCACGCGCAGTCGGTGATTGGTAATTTTGTTTTTAATTTCACTACAGATGCTGAACAACTTCCCGGAGAGTGCCAGCTTATACACGACAGCACAGTCAGCCAGGCACAACGATTATTACAATGCCAATCCCCCAAAGTTCCTCGACTGGAACATGCCAAACGCCACCACCACATCCCAAATCCCCTCATTCCCAGCATAGCACTTCAATATATCCGAGAGCACAGGCCTGGAAGGCAAGGTGTAACCAGCATCGACGAAAGCCCTGACCATAAGAACGGCGAAAGCTAAACGCCAAAGAGTTGTTGCTGTGGTCAAACTATAGCGAGCAAATGAGTACCACTCTCTGCAGAATGTATAGCCTCGGCGGATGTGGACAACGCAGTGTTTCTCCCACCACATTCTACGAGAGTCAGACTTATCATGGGAGGCCTCTTTTTTGAAAAACGCGGCGATGCGTTCTGCCTGCGATTCAATTCCCTCGTCCGAGTCGTTTCGCGTCATGATAGTAACTTCAGCCGCCATGAATTCTTCCCATCGGACCCGTCTCCACACGGCTAAATATTGCCGAAGAGCCATGGGTTTATTGCTGAAATCCAGCATGTTAATAAGCGCATGTTTCCAAATCTGATCTCGGAACTGCGGGTGTCGACGACTGAACAAAGGGAGAGCTACGTCGGAGTCTCCGTATTTGTGACCTCTGAGGCAGTCATGAATGGATTCGGGAATTGTATAGAGATCTGTAATCGTGGGATCATCGGCCGCGCGAAGACGTGGTATTGGGGGTCTGGGATGGTGCTCAAAGATGGCGTTCATAAGAGCAATATTCGCCGCACGGCGTCGTTCCCAGGTTGGAATTCTGAAATCTAGCAATTCTTGCTCTTCTCTGTGGCGAATGAAAACTTCGAGCAACCTTCGAACTTCAACGAGGTCGAGGTCGTCGTTTGCAAGGCCAAGACCTGCCTGCCAACGAGCCCTTGGAAGTCGCTCTTGAGGCTCCCCGTCCCGTTTTATATTCTGGAGCAGGACTATTTCTACGAGCCGTAGAAAACGAGGGTCTGGGGGTGGCGGGTCGCGACCGTTGGCTTCGTCGATCTCGTCGAGTTCCTGCAATTCGGCTATCTCTCCGAACATTTGATGTTCGAGTTCGTCCAATTCGTCATTTGGTTCCAGAAACTCTAGTGGCTGATCCGGCGGTTCATCGTGCTCTTCATCTCCATCCATTTCCTCTCCACCCACCTCAAGTGGCGGCAGTGGCCTCACGGCATCAACCTCTCCATACCCCAAGCCCCTCAACAAAGCCCTGCACCCATCTCCCAAAAGCCCAGCTCCCGGCTTGAAAAACTCCCTCCCAAAACACCCCACTGCCGCCGACCAGAGAAGTCTCATGATGACAGGTTTGAGAAACCCCCAATTCTGCAGCAGGTACTGAGGACGCAGAAACTTCGGGTGACGAAGAAGAATAAGAATGATATCCCCTTCGGTGTTCGTCCATCCAAATAGTATACGAAGAATGCCGTTCCAGAAGCTGTAGTATCTAGCAATAAAGCCATTAAGTCCAGGGAAGATGTGAACGGTCGGTTGCATAGCTTGCTCCCAGTACCGACTAGCAGTTCCGTTGGCGATGAGTGGGGTCCACTGGAGATCCGGTGCATGGTTGGTACCAAGTGGTCGGAAGGCGACTCGACCAGGACGAACGAGATCTCGAAATGTCCAGCTCAGAAACCACAACCCAAAGGCACAATTGTTTCCGATATCCCAGGCCTTGATTGCGTATTCCTTGCGATGTGCCCAGACCATGAGCATGAATTCTCTGCGATTTGTCCATAACATGCTGATTCGCTTGCGGATCTGCCACTTGAGGGCCAATAAATAACCACCACCAATCACCACGATAGCCAACCATAGAGCAAGGAGCATAAGCGGCTTTCTTCCGTCTAGAGACGGCGAAGCAACAGTATCGACCTGGCTTCCATAAACGAAGACTTGATGCTCCTGAAGCCCATGAAGCTCGATGGTCGGAAAGGTGACATTATCTGGCGAGATCAGGTGAAATATTGTTGGTTGTATCTTTCCAGGCTTGGCAAGGGACAACACATTTGCACAGATCTGGTGAATTATTTCCCGTTGTATCTTTCCGGGGTCGGCAGGGGATAACATATCGTCTGTGTTGTTCATATTTTTAAGTGCGGAAAACATATTTGTAGTGTTGTGAAAGCGAACTTGCAATTGTTGTGTTTGAAACCGCAGTGTGTATGAAGAAAAGAACGGGACGAAAGAGTTGGAGGGCGACCGAAGGTATATAAAAGTTCAAGCTGTAAACTAGGTAAGGAAAAATGCCTAGGCAAAATGAGATGATGGTTTTGTGCGCGTAGCCCTAATTCCCTTCATTTGAAGTTGCGCGCGGAAACTATCCGGGAACTAGTTCTGGCCAGCAACTAGTTATGTTAGGGAGCCCTAAACACGATATTACTGTAGTACCGTGGAGCTAAATGAAAACATTTGAAATTCCCAGAGAATCAAAATTAAAAAGTGTCGTGATATTATAATACTGTTTTTTAGATGTAGATAGAAGGCCGTCCTACATTTCATCTGGAAATACATGTTAGCGGGGAAGTTCCTAGCAAGGAGGGGCCCTACGGTGGCACAGCCAAAATATATACTCTAGAAACCTCAGTAGCACTTTGGCAAGAGTAGTATTACCCCAGATTTCCTAGTTTCTGTGCATCTAAGAGCCTCTGGTGGGCCTCCATTTCATGTATTAATGCTTAATTTCTAAGGGTTTACTTTGCACGGACTAAAAGTCCACCTGAAAGTCACTTTTCATCTACTTTAGTACTACAAGGTACCTCCGCCAGGACATGCACTCCTAGTTTTGAAGTACTTTAGAGAAATTTCTTACTTTCTCCAGAAATTTCTCTTCTCTTCTTTCTGCTACCACCACCACCATCAAGGTAAGCTCCTACAGGTAGGAATTCTCTCCCTCTCCTTATTTCTCTTTGATTATATGCTAATAAATAAAAGTATAATCTTTTTTTCTTTTTCTCTCTCTCTCCCCTCCCTTCCTTCTCTTTATGCTAGATAAGAACACTTCTCTCCTTCTCCTCTACTCTTAGAGAAATACTAACGATTAATAACCCTTCAAATAACAATAACCTACAAGCGATAATGATCCTACGAGCGATAACGATCTATGAGCGGCGATAACAACCTTACGAGCGACAACGACTCTACGAGCGGCGATAATCTACGAATAGCAACAACGACCTTACGAACGACAATAATAGAATGGACTTAGATATAAGCATAGGCAGAGGCATAAGCAAGGGATAATCTAGGAATAATCTCATAAATATAGGGTAGGGATAGGGGTAGGGAAATAAAATGGACGGGAATAGCTTCATTTTCACCCAATAAACACTAGAAAACCTACTCTTTTAGCCCGAGTTTAGTTTCCGCAATTTACCGCAAAATTTGGTAACAGTAAAAATGAGATTACCATACAAAATTTAAAGAATACTCGGAGAGTATATACTCTTATGAGAGGAGTATTTTTCTACTCCGGTAAACCCAGTTTCGTGCCACCGTAGGGGGGATTCCTACGGCTCGGTTCATACCGTCTTTTCCGTGACGCTATGCGCTTTCCATTGAAGATTGTATATAATTTAGCAGTTTATTATGAATGGAAATAGATTAACCAGCATGTCCATGAATCATCACAATGAAATTCGGCCGTAGACAGACTGGTTTTGTTAGCAATAATCCAGCGGCCAGAAGAGAGCCTTCTCACCTGAAACTGGTCTCTAAATGCGTATAAGAGAAAGCCAACACCACCGAGGACAAAAATTCCAATCAATGTCAGAAATGTAATCAAAACTGCATGCGACTTCTTTTTCTGCCCCTTAGAAGGCGGAGCGACACCGAGTCCTTCGCCCGTACACCAAAAGGCAAAGCTCGATGTGCCATCAACATTTAGGCATTTCTTTAGCACGTCTTCCTCAACATCCAAAGTTTCAGACGGAGTTCCGATGCAGTTTTTCTCTGGATACTTCGCCCATGTTGCTTTCGTTCCGTCGACACATACCCCGGATGAAAATATCTTGAGCTTCTTCGTTGCGAGATTAACACAAGTATCAGTGGCTGGATGATTGAAGGTTGGTGCCACTCCCGTCCGACAAGAACTCTCCCATACACTCCCCTTTTGCGGCTTCGGCTTTTCCTCTTTCGGTGGTGCATTTGGATCAGGTCGTTCAACATCTCCAAACCCATCGCACCAGAAAGCCATGCTGCCAATGTTGCTTTGGTATTTCTTAAATGACTTGCACGGGCCAACATCAGAGTCGTGGATGTCGACAAGACCTTCCGGAGTGGTAATTTCGCCAAAATTGCATTTCGAGCCCTCGTCCCATTCGCACATGGAAAATGTCAAGGAAAGATATTGGTGCCACCGGTGTTGCTGTTTATTTCGAGCTTTTGCTTCCAGACCAGCCGGAATCCTGATCAGGATAGCAGAGTACCATCGCAGATCGCTTTGGCAACAAGCTGCGCGGTGGTGGTTGGAACTTGGCAGTTCGGTGAGTTGATAGGCACCACTCTTCTTGTCGTGTCATTCCATGGCCATTGGATCAGGAGCCCTACCTAGGTAGTACTGTAGCAAAACCACACGTGACATGAAAATTTCTGACACCTCATGTGCACCTGTACCACTCTGAGAGCGCCCAGCGGTTCCGTAGAATCCTTCCCAAGCGTCACCCAAACTCGTTGGAAGCGATGATGAGGAGCATGCCTGTGTTTCTCAATTTCCTCGTCAAACATGGGTACAAGGTCACCTGATTACACTCGGACCGAGGCAAGTACGAACAGGGGTTTTTCCGTTTGGTCAGCTTACCCCTTTTCTAGCTGCATGCATTTCTTACCCTCCCTACGGAGGTACACCACAACGATTGGTAGAACAGCCTCCATTCGGCTTTCAATTCACCCTCTGCTGATGCCTGCGCAATTGTGACTTGTCAAAAGGAACATTCTGGACGAAATTACGCGTACTCGAGTTGAGTTTGGCTTCGCATCGAACATGAAAATTTAGGCTGCCAGAATTCTCCCTATCAGAAGTGGATTTTAGTCGTTTGTGGACGTACATATTTTTATGGACCCTAATGCTCAACGTTCTTAAATTCCCGATCAATTCTTTCTATATATCTGAGAGCTTCAAAGCGCAACTAATTATTTGATTTTACTCCAACAACTGTCGGCTTTTGATGTATATTCCCAAATCTCCTCACGGACACAGCTGTTTGCACAATTAAAGCACTAATTTATCGCCAACAAAAAAGTAACGGAACTCAAACCAGACCAGTAGCAAGATGGCAAGACCAGTAGGAAATCTGTAAGTCTCTTTCGAAATGCTCAGAATATCCACTAACAAAAGCACAGAGAAAAATTCTCAACATCGAGGCATAGCATAGGGTGTTACATAAGCGTGGCCTCAACAGCACGCTACTCAGTTCCTATACCGCAGGAAGATGTTGCCCAACGCCTTCAAGCAGTATTAGCCAGCGTAATACTTCAACATCCGGCTCTCTGCTTCGGAATCATCAATGAAGACACTCAAGATCCTTCGTTCGTGCGGCTAGATTCTATCGACCTCACGAAGCGCATTGAATTCAAAACTTCTAGCGCTTCTACGGTTGAAGAATACGAACAGGATCTCATCAAGATATTGGAGCCACTACATAGCGTCGCGTTCCAGGACATTGACAGCACGCCGCCTTGGAAGCTTGTTATTTCGCAATCTCCCGTCATAGAATCCAAGGGAGAAACCAAATTTGACGCAATATTTGCGTTCCATCATGCCATTGGGGATGGGATGAGCGGCATGATTTTCCATCAACATTTTCTCTCCGCTTTGAACAATCCCAAAGATGCCGCCCAAGAAAAGGATATTCTCGCAATCCCCTCTTCTGCATCGCTCACCCCCGCCATCGAAAACCTCATCAACTTCAAAATTTCCTGGCCATTTCTCATCCGTACAATATGGAGTACAATGAAACCTAGCTGGTTCTTCCCTGGGCCACCTCCTTGGACGAGCACACCAATTTCCGCCGAGAACATCGCCAACTACTCAACCCGCGTCCACAAAATCTCATATTTCACCGCCTCAGCTACCACCGCAATTCTCACAGCCTGCCGTGCCCAAAAGGCAACCCTCACCGGTCTGCTCCACGGCCTCATTCTCGCATCCCTCTCCACGCACCTACCGTCAGCTATAACCTTCATTTCCTCAACCCCAATATCCCTCCGCCATCTCACCGGCGACACCGAAAAAATCTGCCTCCAAGTCAGCGGTCTAGACACCAAATACAGCCCCTTAACCATCCGCTCCCTGCGCGCCGCCAAAACACCCGAACAACTCACCGCGCAAATCTGGGACGTCGCCACAAAATTCCGCACCGAAATGGCCGCCGAACTCGCCGCACTACCAAACGATAACTTACAAGGCTTAATTCCATATGTGCCCGACATGCAAACCCATTTTCTCAAACAGATGGGGACGCCGCGACGTTCGACCTATGAAGTGAGTAACGTCGGAGTTTTGAAACCCGGGGAAGGAAAGGGGAGGATTGAACGAGTGGCATTTACGCAATCGGGGATGGCGACTAGCGCGGCTATTGGAGTTAATGTTGCTAGTGTGGTAGGAGGAGATCTCAGTGTGAGTTTTACTTATGCGCAAGGGGATATTGATGTGTTGTTGTTGGGGAAGGTGATGGAGGATTTGGTGTTTGCGTTGGGGTGTATTGCGGAGGGGAAGGAGGTTTCGATTGGGTTGTGAGGAGGTGCGGTAAAGATTTGTGGAATATTATGTTGTTCTGCCGGTACCTTATTCGCGTTGACCTACTCGAGTACCCTGCGAAATAAGCGAATTTTCGTTGTCGTGCCCTACCCTCATAATATCATTGCCAGGCACGCATTTAGGAGACTGCATAGTTTCTTCCTAGTACCTAACCACCTACGGCAAGTATTTACCTACCTAGGTGCTTAGCAGGACGGACAACAGCACTAGGCGCTCGCTAAATTAGGTCCCGTGACTAGGTGCAGCAGAAAAGGTATAAAAGGCAGTCACTTTCTTCCTTTGCTCTTTCCCTTTCACTCCGTTCCACATTCACTTTTTGCAAATTTTAATTTTGCCGACGGACCAGATGTATTGCGATCCTACACTGAGATAGCTTCCAGTTACAGACTACTATTGTCCCAAAATCGAACCGATTTGCTCGACTATTCCCGCTCTTCCGATAACTTTCTGCCTTCAGCATAACGACCATCTGCAACCCGCATGCCGCCATATTCCACGCCCCGATACGATGTGCAATCTCTCAATCCCCTCAGCCGACATCTCCTCGCGCACCGTGAAGCCATCATTGCGAGCGACCAAAACCAACTCCATTCCAAGTTGGCACTGGCTCGCGAATCTTCGCCGACGACATTATGATCAGAAATCTGCGGACAGGAATAAAGCCAGGAGTTTACCGATATATCCTCTGAGGTCGAGCCTGACAGAAGAAGCTGCAAAATCGTGCTCCGCCGGAGTGGTTGTGCTTCACCCTGGTTTCGTCCGGACGGCGGATCACGAAAATGTTGTCTGCGAAAGATTCCTTGACCGAAGTCAATCGGGGAGTTGGAAAGGACGAGCGAAAGACTTTCGATGCCAAAATTATTGGGCGTCATGATGCGATTTGCAATTTGCATTGTGAGGGGCTCGAAATGCAGTCGTTCCACCCGGCAATATGCTCCGCGCTGAACACAACGGCATCTTCTGGAACCAGGAGAGTTGTGGTTACTGATCGCCAAGGGTATGCTAACTGCTGGTATTTCTCGTGTGATGTCGGCATCGTTTTGTCCTGCTTGGTTCTTCTCTATTCGTGTTTATTTTCTGCCTTTAGTCGCACCGTTCGTATTGCTTGTTGCACCGAATCTTGATCCGAATTTTGATGTCTGAGATTGGCGAGGAAGAATGTCTGCCAACCAAGTTAGCCAATGCTCTTGAAGATTGAGGCTCAGGTAGGTAGTAGTTACTTGCCTCTTTGTATTTTTCCCTCGGCTCTGAAAGGTACTCCGTTGCCGAATCTGCAAGATTGATGCAACATTGCAATATCTTTGTGATCTCGAATACCAACAGATGTCGAAGCTGTGATGTTGACTGAGCTTCGAGATTTGGCGTTCGTAACGATCCTAGAACACCGCGAGTGGTGTTACACCATATTGCATCAGCCAAAGGCTGATGAGTTGTGCTTGATGTGTTTTTGTCCTCCCCCCTCAAGGAGGTCTATCCTATGGAGAATTGACAGGGCTAGGTCAATCCTCCACCTTGAGGGGGGAGTTTTGATGTATGCTTTGTTGGGAGGTTTGACGGCCATTGAAGGGACCGCTACCAGACTTTGGAGTGAAGCACGCACCTTGACAATTCTTCCGTTTGACTGGGGACATAACCAACCCCCTGCTTCGATGGATTTTGACTGTGGAGCACGCACTTGGGCAATGATGAAGATATGAGATCCATAATCGTAACTGAGTCCAGAACAATAAGTGCGCTTCCCAGTCACACTGCGTCGTTGAAGCTCGCACTGCGGAACTATTCGGGAATTAAGTTAGCGATGTCTTTCGAGAAAATATTCTGAACAAGAGGATGGCCAAGTGGCGGTTTCTCATACTCGATATTAACCTTCGTTCCTGATTGCTTCTCTGGAAAGACTGCTCGCTTGGTGAAGTGCTATTGAGAGAATCGCGATGGCGATGAGGTGTTGAAGTGATGCTGCGGATGGCATAGAGAGAGGGTGGGTTCGAAATCTGAGAGAGGTGTCAAGGAGACGACAAGTTCCTCCACGCATAATGAATTTGGATATGGTATTCTTCTTGTGGCAAGAACGAGGGCCAGTGGTTCTTGGCCGAGTTGGTCGTGGTTTCAGCTGGGTTGCTGGGTTTCTGGGGTAGGTGCAAATGGGATCCGGTGTGTTTTGGCAATCGCGTCCTGGACAGGATTGTCGCGAACGCAACGAGTCTCCTGTCTAATTTCTAGAATACCGCAAGTGCATTCCTATATGTGATTTTGTGCGTTATGTATAATTGCTTTCTTGTAACTGCTTCAAAGGACTTTTCAATCAATGTACACAAAATCTTAGATTTAACGGTCCATTTTTATTTGAATTATTTTCTCATTTCATGCTCGACACTACGTAGTAGTTTGAGGTTAGGCGATACATAAACCCAACCCCCTTTCCACCAAGCTAAGCCCACTTTTACCGCGAATTTCTTGTTTTCCAGTGTTTCAATTGGCTTCGTTATGTGAGCAGAAATATACGTTCCAATTGGTTCTTTTATTTCGAATGCAACTACATCCGGTATTCCTTCGTCACTCTACTCTTCTTTGCCTTTGCTTCACTAATTTTGATATTCTACTCCCGGCTCTTACTCTCTCAATTCCTCTTCTAGTTTCTACTCTCTTAGTTCCAGCCTGCACTTCAAGTTCCTATCCCCATCTCTCACTTTTCAAGTAATACGCTGAAAGAGGAAAAGAAGGGATACAAGGTGCCAAGGATAGGAATATGCTTTTTTATCTAATTGAAAAGTGTCGAGCCTGGTGGTCCAAAGGATCACGCCCCTTCTCTATTCACGGGGGTAGATCACGTGTTCTGGGTAAACTCTAGCACCTGCAGGTGGCTTATTGCACACATCTACCTTAGTGGTTGATCTTCCAGAATTTGCCATTTCTACAGTCTACTGCCTTGACGACCGACGATGGAAACGGCGTTAGCGGATAGCCTCCTCATGTTCGAGATTCTTTGCAAAGACACATTCAATAAGTAGATTTTTGTGCAAATGATGTTTGTTCATTTGGAGCGCTGGTATTGTTACAGTAGCGTGGGCTTCATCTTGAGTGATCCTTCTTGAATTTGCAGTCAACCTCGAGTCGTCATGAATTGACAGTATCACCGTATTAATTGGTTTAGAGCACTCCCTCTTCCGTTTTTGACCTCATTATGCCAGGCCTTCACAGAGAATCAGATTTGAAATGGGAGAGTTCCTCCCGCGAACGAATCTCTCCCGATTTCAAAACTTCTGTCATTTTGACTCGTATTATGCTAGGATATTTAAGAGAATGGAGCTTAAAACAGGAGGGGGAAGGGGGGGGGTTCTAAACCAATTACTACGGTATCATCACTTCTTTCTTTCTTTCCGCGTCAACTCGGAATTCGCTTCTTTCAACATCCATTTCCAACTGGCCATCCCAGCTTCTGAAGAATAAATTTCTGGTGACACCACCTTGGAGAAACCTTCAATTTTTGCCTTGGGCTTATCGCCGAGTCCGTTGTGCCTGTCATCCAATTGTCGTATTCGAATTTGAACCCTCTTCGTAGGGTCATCTCTTCTCATTGGCCATAGTACTCACTTTGGAATGGTTGGCAAGCATGACAAAGAGCATGCCCAGGACAAAGGTGGGAACATAAGAAAAAAAGAAAGGGAAACGAAGGTAGAAAGCACAACGAATAAATCTTTCAATTCGAACCTGTATATTTTCTCTTCATCTTCTATTTTCACTCTTCAAAATCGTTTATGTGATGAATGTAACTTTAACCCTGTGAAAATATGATTATGTTATAACGGCAATTTTGGAGAGAGAGTATAAGCAGAGAAGCCACTTGCATCACCAACATTCTGACAAAGGGTAGCCGCATTCCACTTTTGGACAAAGCCAACTCTGGGCATAAAGAGTTTGGTATACTGTATACCACATCGTTCACCAGCCGCTCCAACCAACTCACTCTACCCTCAACCCAAACTTGCCAACCGACGTTATCCCAATTACGAGAGGAAAGATGTCCAAACAAAAATGGGATTCTATTAATTTGAGCAGCTTGAGCATTCAGGACGATGATCCCAGCGAAGATAAGACTGCTACAGGCACCAACAGAATCGGTCCAAAATCGCCAAACTACGGCATTCCAGTTCGAACGGAAGAGGTTTCATTAATAGATTCATTACCCTTTGAACTTCTTAATCAAATCCTGGAAGAGGTTAGAAACACGGTTTGATCATCTGTGGAAAACAAACGACTAATGAGTGTATTGTAGTGTTATCCTAAACTTCAACATTCGGGTTATGGTATCCCCCTTCGCGGCATTGAGAAATATCCAAATGTCATTCGGCTTGTTTCACGTACGTGGAATTATGCAGCTATGCCCTTTTACTATGGTCACATCTTTGTGAGTACTCCAAAGCAACATTTCTTAATCCCAAAGACACCTAGGATGGAAGAAACTGAGAAACTACGGTTTTGGTTGAACTTCGTCATGAATTGGGCTAACACGTAATTTTCAAGTTAAAACATAAACTAGGCTCCTTCGTAGCTTTTGAGGGAAAGGATCACGACGCAGCACAAAGATATGTGGATAATATGGCAAAATATACAAAGGTCGTGCGCATAGTCGGGAACCATACTTGCAATCTCCCTGACTCTGATTGGGGCATGGATACAGGGGGTGGTGATGAATGGTAAGCTGGTATCCTTGAAAACTTTTCCATTCTATACCACTCTGTGACCTGATCTCAAAGGTCGTATAGCTGCACCGTCAAGCCACTTGACTTTACAGTGTTTTTTAAGACTTGCATGAATACACTGCTGACTATGCATTTTCTGTGCTATAGGGATTGGGATAAAGTTATTCATTTGCTCTCTAACTGTCGCTTGTTGAGAAGTATCGTGTGAGTGGAATTTATCAAGAGCTTTGATGTACTATTCACTGATGATATGTAGATTTACTCCTATGACCTGCCATAATCTTCCACGCGAATTTCCAAAACCTCTTTCCGACTTTATGATCACCAGCAGCCAGGAAGGTCATACTATCAAACTCACCTCTTATTTTGGGCATTTCATGGTCAACGAATTTCACAAAGAAATTCGACCTGGAATTGCGCCACTGATTGAAAGTATCGAATTGAAGGCTAGCCTGGCTAGCGATAAGACGTTGCAAGCATTCATTCTCTCGATGTCTAATCTTAAGCATCTGCATCTCAAAGCGGAAAAGGGTCTAGGATTTGTGGATATACCTAAGAAAGAGAGGATTCCACAACTCCGCTCCTTGGATCTTGAAATTGGGGCCCCTAGATGGAGGCACCATTACGACGGCGTTCCGACGCCCTGCAACTTTGATGGTTTCAATACGTGGTCTTGTGCCAAAGTTGAAGTCTTCGAACTTGCCACCGGCTACACCTGGCTTTCCGACTTTCTCGCAGTCACAGAGAAAACGACGGATTTCCAATACGTTAAAGAGCTGGACTTAACTATCTTCAGTGAGCAACAGGAGGACCCAGAGGACACAGAGGTGGCTCTATATTTTACAAATCCAAACGATCCGGATGCAACAGAGGAGAATACACCAAACACAGGACCGGTGCCGATTGTTCACGGACTAGGGAAGTGGATTGGGGGCTTGAAGCATCTAAATAACTTGAGCGTAGTTGAAGAGTACTCGCCCGAGGATTTACTGCCAGGAATATTGGCGAGGGGTGCTAATCTCTGGAAATTACGTCTCGCCAATGAAGTTCCAAGAAAACCGTGGGAGTTCACACTTCAGTCTGCTTTTTCGCTCGAGCAGCTGGAAAAGATACTGAAGACATGTGTCAATCTACAGGAGCTTGCTATTCGGATACCACGATATGATGTGAGTTTCCCCCACGATTATCTCATCCTGCAATCACAGACGAAGAGAAGAACGCTCCCATGTCTCCCATGACGCATTTGCATTTCACATCGCAAGTAACACACTACTGACCATTCTCCACCACAGGCCGTCGCCGCGTTGAAAATCATCTCCAAATTCCCAAATTTGGAAAACCTCCATCTAGTTCTCGCGCAGGAAGTTAGAACGCGCCCGACTTACCTTCTTAATTCAGAAGAATGGGTAACGAAATACTCAAAAGACCTCGTTAAGCTCGTGCAACGCCAAAGATGGCCGGTGAAGTTTCTACGTATCGATCAGGCGTACGCTTTGGCAGACGATGAGTATTATGCCTTTAATATGCCGAGATTCCAATCCCTTGAAACAAACGTGCAATGGGTGGAAAATGGGTATCAGCCGATTACGTGGGATTGATGTTTATGTTTCGTGTATTTTCGAGTTTTGCTTTTGTTTGTAATTTAGGTATCTTATGACCTGTTTTTGCGAATTGACTATTTATCATCGATCGGAGAGCATAAAATGGTGATGGAAAAGATAGATTCGGCTAAAGAAGGAAGAGAAACTGCGAACCCGTATAAATCCAGGGGGGTAATCACGTGGTTAAGCCACGTGATTCTCCTGGAGCTTCGCTCCCTATACGATCTCCACCGACATAAATAAGTGGGGGTTCGCCGTGAGATTTTGGTTGCGTGCCGGAGAAGAGGTCATGAGTCAGATATGCAATTTCTCGACACATATTGAAACAGCCTGAGGAAGGAGTTGTTGCTCACCCGGAAGCTTCGAAAACCCCGTAATGAGGGATCGGATTGGAATCAAGTGCGTGGAATTATAGGCGGTTGCATACCATGTAAGAAGTTCTGATGACGTTCTAAACGTTATCGTGTTGTAGCCAAAGAGGTGCTTTTGAACAGAGTGTTCATGCCGAGATATAGAAGCAGCCCGCCTCATGACTGCATATCCAGTCCATTGTCTTTTCTTTTGCACCTCCTCATACAAGTGACGGCTGTGCGGCATAGTGCATTCAGCTTAGAGGGTTTCAAGGTACCGTATGATGCGGGGTAGAGTGTGAGTGGGTGTATCATAGGCTGTTGGCTGTTGGAACTTGGTTACACCAACAATCATTCCAACTGGGTGGGTCTAGGCAAATACATAACAAATTTCCGCTCACTCCTCCATGCCTTCCAACTACCTTTTGATAAATGACTGCGAAAGAAAACCATACAACCTTCAAGTTTGTAATCCGAACAGCTACTTGCACACCCTCACGATGGTGTCAAATATTTTAACTGTCCTTGTCACCAGTTTCTGCGCCTTTATTTGCTACTTTATATGGCAAACGCAGAAGCTTCGTGCTCTGTCAAAATCCCATGGCTGCCAACCGCCCCCTCAATACCCACACATTGATCCCATTTTTGGTCTCGACATGTTTATCAAAACTGGGAGAGCAGTTTCGAGAGACAGCTATCTTTCCGAGCTCCAGGAGAACTACGCGAAACTCGGGCGGACCTTTGGGTCTCTATCATTTGGCTCTGGTGCCATTGCCTCTATCGAACCCGAAAATCTCAAGACTGTCTGGGTAACGAATTTCGAACATTGGGGTGTGCAACCACTTCGGTTACCTGCTATGGCTCCATTCGTAGGACGTGGCTTCATTTCGATGGATGGACCTGAATGGGAACGGTCCATGACACATCTTAAGCCAAGTTTTCGTAAAGCCAACATTTCGAATCTCGAACCACTCGAAAGATGTTTACAACAGTTCCTACGCCTTATTCCGCAGGATGAGTCTAGTGTCGACCTGCAGGTACTTTTCTCTAATCTTGTAAGCGGCAAGCACGATTCCTAGCTATCTTCCAAGCTATTTGTGATTCTGGATTTACTAACCCTGAAATAATAGTATCTCGATACAGCCACTTACTTTTTGTTTGGGGAATCTCTTGGATGCCTCTCTGGAGAAACACCAGTTCACGCAAAAGGATTCTTGCAGGCCTTTCAAGATGGTTTTACTGGATGTGGACTTCGCATTGCTCTAGGACCTCTGAATTTCTTGCTCCCAAACAAAAGGTGGTACGAAGCATGCAAACTCACCCACACATTTGCCGATTACTACGTCGATAAAGCTTTAGTATATCGAAAGAAATTTCTGGCGGAACAGCTGGACCCTACGGAGAGCACCTCAAGCAAAAGCAGCATCTTACTTTATAATATGGCAGAGTAAACCGATGATAAGATCTTTCTCAGAAATCAAATACTTCAGGCGCTCATGGCTTCCCAAGAGACGACGTCCAATCTTCTCGGTAACATCTTCTTCTTGCTTTCAAAAAACGCCGATGTTTGGGAGAAGTTACGTGCAGAAGTATTGTCAACGAGCGGCACACTCGACTATAATCAGTTAATGCAAATGAAGTATTTGCAGAAGGTGATCAAAGAAGGTCCTGGCTACCAAACGTGAAATCTCATAATATATCGCTAACACCACGCATAGCACTACGACTTTACCCTATCTTACCGCAGCTCAATCGGCATGCCCTATGCGATACCATCCTCCCTGTAGGCGGTGGTCCAGACGGTCGTTCGCCGATTTTCGCTCCGAAGGGAACAAAGTTTGATACATCGTTTTATGTGCTTCATCACCTACCTGAGATCTGGGGCCCGGATGCCGAAGAGTTTAGACCTGATCGCTGGGATACATTTACACCACAGCCATGGGATTATGTGCCTTTTGCAGGAGGGCCTCGAGTCTGCGCAGGGCAACAAAAGGCAATTTTGGAGACCTCTTATGTTGTTGCTCGCATGCTGCAAGAATATAAGCATATCGAAAGCCGAGATGAAAGGCCGTGGAGGGGCCAGGTGCGTCTGACCGCGAGGAACGCTAACGTCTGTTTGGTTTCCCTTCGTAGATAATCCTGGTGGGTACAACCACGGTAAACCATCGTAGTTCAGTAGCTGACGTCGAGGAGCATGAAGTGCCACTATTTGAAGCATACCGTATTAATTGGTGTATAAGCCCACACCTTTGCCCCTAATATCACGCTAGATTAGCATAGTAAATTAAAGCTAAAACGGGAGAGATACCTTTATCATCTATTCAATCTCCTATTCTAATTTTTGTTCTCTCTTATAGTCCTGGCACAATGAGGCTTAAATTGGGAGAGAATGGGCCTGCAACCCAATTAATATGGTAAGCGAAAACTGAAAATTTCATTAGGAAATATTTGCTTATCATAGGGGTGCTGGCTCAGCTTAGCGCCTGCCTCTCCAAGAGTTGTGACGCCGTCGCCCTTCAATCCCCGTCGCCTGCTCCTTCCCTCCCACTTAAGAGATCATAAAGACAGGCGCTCCCCCGACCCAACTTTTACACTTCTCGCACTACAAAACGCAAAACCTTTTCTTCCCCGTCTCGTCTCCTCTCCAATCTCACTGCATCTCGCTTGCAAGCCTCACTTTGTCACACCACCCAACTGCGTCGTCGCCCTGTTTACAGCAGCCAATACAATGGCTGAGGGCTTCAACCTGCCACCTACCGGATTCATCGAGGATGCGGTCAAGTTCGATGAATTTCTCGACTTTGGCGATGGTTTCCCTCTCACGACAGGCACGATGTCGAGCGACAATCCTTGGGTAGAAGACTTCTCCCACCTCGATTCCTTCGATTCCAATGCGGGCTTTTCTCCAGCCTTCTACGATGGAACTACTCAAGCGGCAACCAACACTCTCGACTTTAACGGCTTTGCAATGAACCACCAGCATCCGAACCCATCTGTTGCGACTTCCAACTTCACCGGCGCGTTGGAAACAATACCTTCTTTTTCACCAATGCCGGATCCTTCACACGATATCTCCGAAATCGAATTTTACGAGGGCGGCAGTGGGAATCAGGGAGGCTTACCGGGGCTACATGCAACTTCCGAACCTCATTGGAGCATGCAGCTGCAGCGCGACTTCGCCTCAGCCTACAGGTGAGTGACTAAAAAAAAATCACGCTAATTTCAGGGCGACATTTAGACATCGCGATCGATCGGGACAACGATCGGGAGATATCTGTACCACCAGTTCCATCAGAACCGATGTCAGCCAAGGAATGATAGGCTCTGCTCTGCAATCCCCTCTCGATTCAGTCGGCTTCAATTCGCTGCCGGGCAATCAACAAGCGATTCAAAATGGTTTGTCCAATCTGAGTAGCCTGTCTCCAGATGTCTCTGGAAAGGAACTTGTCGACGCTCCAAATCCCGCGAAATTGGGGACTGGGCGTGCCAGAAGAAGGCTCAAGTGTCAGCACACGGGCTGCGACCTTACATTCCCTCGACGATATGAACTCAATCGCCACGATCAAAATATCCACAAACATAGCTATACCAGAGCCTGCCCAGTTTACGGATGTCCCCGCACCGAAAAGCCATTTTCCAGATCGGACAAGTTTCGGGAGCATTGCAGAAAGCACAATAACTGGAAAGACTGGCTATGTTGCGTTCTTGACTGGTGCCAGGAGGGACCTTTCACCCAAGCCAATCTGAAGGCGCATCTGGAAGAGCAACATGTCACAGAAACCCTTTCTCAACCAGGCCTCGTTGATGTGCTCAGAGATATTGGGATGTCAAGTAGTCGTCACCCTATTCCAGGAACACAACTCATTTGCATCGAGGAGAAGGTCCAATGCCCACTTGAATTTACAGGGTGCACATTTCAAGGAAAGGCAGATTCAAGGTTTGGAGACATGTACAACCATTTGGTTTTTCATGAGAATACACTTGTCGCCTCGCTATGGGCTTTAGGTACATGCCCACATGAGGGATGCAATTGGACTAATTGGCCAAACTCGCCAAGCAGGTTGCGGGACCACGTGAGAAGCCACTCGGAAGATGACATGACCACACTTGTCCATCGATTTTACGAAAAGCTGACCCCCTGGCTCACCCGGAAAAATCATGAAGGTTTCCTTTACGCACAGTTGATAGATGATATTATGTGGCATTCTCTCAATTGGCTTGCAGACAGGAAATTTCGAGATCTGCCAGCCAGGAACGACTGGGAGGCGTTCGTACAGAAGTACAGAATCAGATCGTACAGTGGTCCATGGAAGCACGAAGAAAGGTGGTCTCTCGCATGACGCTCCGTGAGAAGAAACAGGAACGAATGGCAATGATAGGAGGGGAAAAAAGGACGACAAGGGCATCGAGAGAGAAGCCACGAATCCCGGTAGCTTTGAGAAGGAAAACGAAAAGGGGATTTCAACACCTCCCCTCGTGTTACGATCAAATTGCCAAAAGTTATTTCTATTTGCAGGTTTCTTTGCGCGTTTCTTTTTGGGGCACTTGCCACCACTTTTCCTGGGTTTGCGTGTGGGTTTTATCTTGCCGGATTGGTTTTGAATTGCGCTTGTTTTATGACTGGCAGGGATATATGACGAGCAGAGAGTTGAAGGGAAAAGGGACGATGAGGACTTCGAGAGAGAAGCTATGAACCCTGCCAGTGGGAACTTTGGGAAAAAGGAAGAGGGAATTTCAACAATTCTCCTTGTGCCATATCTTGGGCTGTTTGGGGGTTTCTTTGCAGTTCCATTTTCCCATCGGCACTTGCCACTACTATTTTCCTTCGCAACCTCGGAAAAACTCGGCTCAACGACGAAAAGACATGGCTGCAAAACACAAGTCCCTCAACGATCTTGTAAACAGCAATGAAGGATATCAGAAAAGCGGCTTTCATACTTTTTTTCTTTCTTGCTTTCTTTCTGGATACTTCTATAGCAATAAACACATAACACATTTTATAATCCTTCAGCACTTGAGGAAAATTCCTTTCCTATACTCTCCCTGACGTACTTCGAACATGACTTGGATGCCAACAAACAACGACGCATATGCAACGATGAAGAATGTCATGCCTGCAGATTTCATTAGAGAAAACTTCAGTGGAATCGGGGGCAAGGGGGGACGAACCTGAAAAATCCTTAAATATCCCATGAATGATACTCTTCAACCCATCCACACCAACAGCAAAACCAACCAGATTCGCAATCATCATAAACATCAAATTCATTACAGCGCCCAATCCACATAACACTCTGTAGCCGGTACGATTATGCTCCCATTTCCTAGGCGGGAATATATAGCCAGCTATGACTTCGGGTAACATGAGGAAAACCACAAGCCAACCCCAGACGAGGAGATTGAGACTTATATCATGCCATAACGCTACGAAAGTAAAGACTGCTACGTAATTTACGACCGAGCGAACGGTGTCGACCCAGGTCTTGGAACTTGAGCCGCCAAGGGGGATGTAGATGTAGCGGATTAACCAGCGGTTGTAACTCTTATGCCACCCGCGCCAGAATGCTATGGTTGATGGATTGTCGGAGAGACAGCGGAGCATGTTCTCGGGAGGATCGACGCCATCTACAAGGGCCCACAGTCGGAACAAGCGCCACGGTAAGAGAAGTTTAAGCCATAGGACGTGCAGGTTGAAGTAAGAGAGGAGAGACAATTGCGCGGGAGTGTAGTCTGACCAATTGGGATTTGCTTTCGAGATTGCGACACAGTAGTCGAAATGCAGCAGGAGTTCTATGGCCAGGAGGCAGAGCAGGAAACGAACTCCGTATTTTATGGTACGGGAAGTTTCGATACTTTTGGGGGGGTATTTGAGTTGGGAGACGTAGTCGTTGAAGGTTATTATGGGGCCGGCGATGTAAAGAGGTGCGTAGATTGCATATCCAACGTAGTTGCGGAAGTTGTAGTCTTTTGGAGCAGCTGGAATGGAGACACGGTCTCGCTCCGAGAGGTTGGCGGGGTCGAGTTGCTTCTTCTTATGGGTATTAGTTATTGTAATGGCTGGTGGAGCAGCATACGAACCTCCAATGCAGCACTTCCTCCACGGTCACTGTAGCTCCAGTAGTAGTCCAAATTGAAACTAATCAATCTCAATACCGTCATGTTGAATCCAATGTGCCATCTTGGCATGATTCCACTGTAGCCATCTAGCCATCTCCCCCAATCGAATACTGAACCACCCGCCTCAATTGGCCAAATGAAGGACGCCATTTTCTCAAATTTATATCCGTCCGAAAGTTCGTTCGCAAAGAGAATGGCAATGTTGAAAATCCATGTTGTCGCTGGAACATATTTCCGAGGTATGCTTCTGACCAAAGAATAGTTGGCCCACAGGATGATGAGTATCTTGAATACGGAAAATCCATGGAGGGCTGTCATATACACCAAGGCAAATCCAAAGTCGAAAGACGCCCGCTGATTCAACCTGGCATCTCCCTCCGCCGCAGAAACGTATGTGGAATTTCCATTTGGCTGACGCGAATTGCCTTGTGTAGGCGTGGGAAAGAGAGCATTGTACAGCTTTCGGGCGAGTGGGTGGAAGACCAAGAGAGCTGTCGAGTATGGTATATTCTTTCGAAACGTAAAATACTGGGCATCAGATATGTCCTAGCTGCAGTCAGAATCCGTTTTCCGCAGAACTTTGCCTAACAAAACGTACTATTTTGCGGCCCGGAACCCATCCTGGAGACAGCCATGGCTCGTATTTCTTGTAATTCGGATCGGAAGCTGGGGCATTGTTAGAAATGGCTCTCGGTTCAACCAGCTTCGGCACCTACGTCTTGACACATCGTATGCGATCCAGAACATATATGGGACTATGACTATAAACACCACATAGTAACAATAGAATTCCACCGTGTTCCACTTCGAGGGTTGTGCTACAGGCCGCCCGTGCCGGTCCGTCTTTACGCCAAGTCCCGGAATGGAATCATCTCGTTTGGAGCCCGAGGTAGCGGGGTCTGCTCGCGCGGTGATGACGGTTTGGTAGGAGGCATTGGAGGAAGTCGTGAATCGAGTGTCAATGGTGTCAAGAGCGTAGACGCTCCTGATGTAGGAGAAGATGCTCATTCTATGCTCATCGAGTCGAGTGTGGGGATGAGGCTGCCGAAAGGAATGAAGGGAAGATTAAATGCAGACAGGGTTGGTGTGCCCGCAGAAATGTTAGAAGTGGTAAAGACGGAAAGGAGCGTAGGAAAAGAGTTGGGAATAGTATCCCTTTTGAGCTGGTGCTGTCAGGGTTCATGAGGTCTTCGTATTGCTCAGGGGAATATATTCATTGATGCAGCCCACGGCCAATGACGGTTAGCGTGTTATTACCCCTGCTCCTAGTCGGCTCCCCTGTTTCCGACTCCGACTCCGACTCCTCTCCTCACTAGGCCTACTCCTCACATCAACGTCCTCCAAGAGAGGGGACAAGAGAGAGCACAATCCACGAATCAACTACATTACATTAAGCAAGCTCAATACCGTTGGCACCGCCCGTATGTCGAAGACACCGTCAACCTCTCGTGGCGGGAGTCAGGTCATTGGCACTTTTGGCCTATTTGTGGCCGCACGCTTGCTAGTGCGATTGCTAGCGTGTGGCCCGTGCTGAACGGGTATACACGCATCTTCTAACCTTTTATCTCCTTGGTAGTCAACCTTACAGCAAATCGACAAATTTCTCGTCTACGCCGGTACCGGTACCTCACGGCATTCATTGCACAGCAAGACGAATATGGACCAAGAACAAGCATTGCTGCATCCAGCTGGCAATGATATTGATTCCATCGCCACACAAATGTCTGCTGCATCTCTTGACCATGATGATGCTGCCTTGAACGCCTCTGGATCGCAAACCCAAAGCACGGAGCTCGGGGTCATTCATGATGACAACGTGCCTCAGACTCGCGCGGAATTTAAGTTGTTAAGGCAAAATCGTACGAGTTGGGGCGTTTACGGTCAAGGTAAAAATGACTTTACCACTTCATAAAGGAATAACCTGACGCTTTACCAGAGCTTTGGCACATCATTCCCGTCAATGAGGCCTATGGGGATGCATGGGATTGGTGTCTAACTGGCGATGAGAATCAGCATCAAGCAGAATTTGTCTTGTGGCCAACGAGCGGAAATCAACAAGCTCGCGAAGAATCGCGTTTATTATTTACATGCTTTCTTCGCCTGCCACGGGAACTGCAAGACTTGATATGGACACACGCTCTTCCAGACCCAGCGTTTGTGTTACTGTCGCCGACACTGCTCCCTTTTTATTGGAGGCGCCCACGACTGTTCAATAACTTCGGACATCTTGCCTGTCAGCGATCATGGGCTATATTCAGGTTCAAATACGGTTTACTCGAATCGAATGCCCGCACAAGCTCTGATTCATGGCTTCACCCAAGGATCCGACGGGGTCCGACCTACATCCATCCTGGAAATGACACCATAATCGCGGACATGATTGATCTATTGGAACACGGTGATTTTTTCGAACAAATCGATCTACAATACGAAATTCGACCAAACGATGATTGGCCAAACAAATATCGTAAAAACGAGGGTTTATTTCAGAGTATCCAGAACGTGGCTTTGGTTGCAGAATATGATATCGATGACCATTTGTCGGAAGCCTACGTTCAAGTGCTGAATTATGTGCGAAATAATTGCCCGAACCTCAAGAATCTTTCTATCGTACTGGAGTCTCATAATGGTCGAATCATGCCTGATGTCGAGGCTCTTCATTTGGTACCGGTCGATAGTCACTTTCTTGATCGAGAGCTTATTCAAAGCCCTGACGACCGCATGCGAAAATTTCGCCTTCGCAACGTATTTCGCGGTGTCGATGATGCTTTCTCCGCGTGTTACAATGACGCTATGAATTACAGAAGTCACTTTGACACCTTATGTCAAGCTGACCCCGAAAAATGGAAAAATGTCAGTTTCAGCGTCGCTATACTAGGGCATGAGTACTCAGCTCCGCTTGTGCTGCTTGAACCAACTCGGATCGTCAAGCTTCCTGTGGAGTCTTTCTACTCGTTTCGACCCAAGGGACCGGAAGAGCCCAGGCTTATCACATTTGATCGATTTGGGGTTGCGACTCCGCTGGTTCCAAGCGACACGCAACCTCCAAGCCAGTACGACGGTATTCAGCAGTTATTTGAGGAGAGTTAGGGTGGGTAAGAGTGGGAAGGTAATTGATCGTAAGTGGATAGCCGGTCATTAGTGCGCCATTTATTCCGTTTGGTTTGTTTCCTGGAAACTTCACAGCAAAAATCTTCAGATAAAGATTCTTTCAACGCCCCTGAATGAAGTAGTGGCGTTGTATTTTGCCAGTGGCAATCTTAGTGTCTTCCGAGACAAGAATGAAATTTATTGAATAATGCAAATTAGTATGCTTTTTATCGTTGCACTAGTATGCCCAAAACCCTCAAGCGAAACCAATTATAAGGACTTGGGAGCTGGCCCTGAAGATCACAACAGAGGGAGTTAGGAATGCTCCACTGGTCACCGCTTTGAGTTGATCATTCTTTTTTTCGTCACCGTAGATCATGTCATGGAACTGGAGTGGATGAGAACGTTGATGGTATTCTAGAAGAGAGAAGAAGGGTGCTCTGCTTATATGTGCTAGGAGCTTCCTGCAGGTGCCCGAATGGTTAAAGGGAACACGTGTTTCACTACCGTGGGCGTATTTGTTCATTTTGGGATTTATTTTGTCCTTACGTAGTACCGTCTACGTACTCGATCAAGCGTCTATTCACTCATACCCCTCCCCCCCCCCTTCAAACTTTCGCTATTTAAACAGTTGCTATACCCTCTACTCACCAACTCATCCTAATACCCATTTCCATTCTCCCAAACCCTTAAACCAAATACCTATCATCCCAACCAACCCCCATTTCCCCTTCCCCTGTTTAGAGGCCCCATTTGTATTGTATTACCTACTCTACCTCACTCTGCATCAGATTCTTTGAATTGCTGATGCCACCTGAAAATGATGTCCTTTCGCACTGCTGGATGTAGGTGAATGTCTTTGGGGCTCTTTGTGTGCTAGCGGCAACTAGCATGTGGCCCATGTAGCGGGGCTCAATCTCTATAAAAGTCTGCGCTGGCCCAGGCCCTCTCTCTCTTTAGTAGTCAGCATCTTACCACGCCCTAGGTAACTTTGACACCAGAACGTTCTCATTCTCTGGAATCTTCCAACTACACCTCCCAACAAACATATCAGCAATAACCCACCCTCGCAAGCTCGGCCTACGTGTTTGTAAAAGAGCGAGACCAACATGGAGCAAACAACTATCGCGCAACAGTCTCTGGTCTCTCGGGATGACAATGCTATCAATTCTATAGCTGAGCAGCTATCGGATTCGTCTCTCAACGAGGATGGAGATACCGTCGGCCTCGCTGATTTACGAAGTCAAACTGCAGAGCTTGGCACCAGCGATGAAGTCTTACCTAAGACATATTATGAGCTTCGTCACTTCGTGAATGATGACCCCAGTTGGGGTATATTTAATGAAGGTACCAACACTCTTCCTGTTTGCAATTTAACGCTCTGACATATCCCTAGAACGCTACAAGATTGTCCCACAGGAACTTCGGGCTTCATCATATTGGTACGATCGGGGTAGGAGCAATGAACCTGAGTTGCATGTTCAAAGATCGGAAATCAAAACCCAAAAACCCCGTCGAGAATCGCCTGCGCCATTTACCTGCTTTCCCGACCTGCCAGTGGAAATTCAACTATCAATATGGGAATCCGCTCTTCCAGACCCAGCTGTTGTATTCCTGATAAAACGCGACAGAAATGGTGGGCCTCTTTCTTGGAGGTTTCCACCGTTCCCACGGCAGTTGACACAAAACAGACATCGTGCCTCTTATCGGTCTTGGCATGTATTTACACGGCATTATTGTGCAGTAGATTCAAGATCTGGTACAGGTTTCGGGCCAGATTCCATTCTTGCTGATCCAAGAAGAGACACGATAATTGTGGACTTCGATTCACTGAACCATTCTTCGAGCTTTGTGCAACAGCCTGGTCTGCGAAGCATCCAGAATCTCGCTTTATTGGTGGGTTCCTTGGATCCCTCAGTGCCCTGGGCCCAAGACGCGATAGCATATGCGCTGCAAAATTTCCCAAATCTTGTAAATTTAACCCTCGCCGTGGGATACGAACCCAGCAATCAACAACCGGGTTCTCAAATCGAAGCTCGTCATTTTATCCCAATCGACAACAACCTTCTTGGTCTGGAGCTTGTTCCAATGGCTTGTGAACCCGCATTCCTCTACCCGAGATATTTCCGCCAATACTGCCGCCTCGCCACTCAGTATTTCCGCGACGAGTATGGTTGGGCTAGTAGTGTTCGAAGCTACTTTAGCGGATTACTTGAAGCCGGCCATGAGGAATGGAAAGATGTTAATCTCAACCTTGCCATTTTAGGACAGGAGGACAATACTCGTATTTCCTATCTCAAACCAGTCGTTCAGCTTCCTTTTGAGGCAATATTTTTCTCGAGGCGGGATAAGGAACCAACCGAGGTCGCACTAGTCAAGTTTGACCAATGGGGAGTTTCGGTTCCAATAGTACCGGGCAGTCAAGAACTTTCAAGCCAATACGATGGTATTGAACAGCTGTTTGAGGAGGCTTAATTGAGGAAATATGGGAAAAGAAACTGGTCGAAACGCAAAGTTTCTTCATAGCTGGGACTTCTCTCATGTCGGGTGATTCTCTTGGAAATTTTCAGGCCGGAATTGCGAGGTCTTGATCTACGTTATGAATATGGACGCAGTGATGGCATTGCATTTTGCCAGTAGTAATTTTACATCCATATTCCGAATACCCATGTACTATTGCAATGCTTTGCGTGCTCCGAGTCATTACGTTTCCGATGTTTTCATTGTGTCTGTAGTCTTTCCGTGCGTTGCAAATGCCTACCTAGGGCTTGTGCATTTTTTCTTTTTTCTTAGACAATTAACTTGGCTGTCATGTTTTTCCTGAAGCCCAAAACCCAGAGAGTAGATTGCGAGGTGGACTCGGAGCGCCACCACCTCGCGCTGTCAAATTCTCGTACCCATCTGCAAAGTGCTCAAAAAATTCTGCCGCAGAAAGCCATACTTGGTGTCTGAAGTCTACAGTCGCGTGCGCGACTCTTTTAATGTTCCAGGAATTTAAAACACACACACTTTTCCCCGCACACACACTTCGATTTTTATAAATTAGCTTCTAGAATAATGAATAAATATTATTAAAATCGAAGCTCTTAGATATTAATAGAAGAGATATAAACCTTTAATTTAAACTTTTTAATTATTTTTTAAAATATTATTTAAGTATAATATCGTGATTTCTAATATTTCAAGAAATGTTTGAAAAAAAATCGATTTTTCTTATTAAAAAAATTGAGAATTTAAGATTTTAATATTTTCTTTTTAGATTTTTATAAGAGCTTAATATAATTATAAAGAGTCTATTTATAATCAAAAATATTATAAAATATTTTTTGCGATTTTTTAAATACTAATAGAAAGATATATTTGGATTTAATTTAGTACTAAAATTAATGCCGAACGTACTCTTATATCCTTATGTAAAAGTCCGCAAAAAATATTTTATAATATTTTAAGACTATTATATATTATTATATATAACTTCTATCCCCAAAAAAAGTTTCAAAATAAAATATTTAATTCTTAATTTTTTTATTTTTTTGATAAGAAAAATCGATTTTTTTTTGAACATTTCTCGGAATATTAGAAATCACGATTTTTCATCTAAATAATATTTTAAAAAATAATACTTTTAGAACTAAGAATAGTGCATTAAGGCCTTCAATTTAAGCTACTCATTTCTATTTTTGGATGTTATTTGATTAAGATATTCTTGTTTCTATTATTCCGTGAGTGTATGTACGGGTAAAAGTGTATGTGTTTTAAAATTTCAAGATATTAAAAGAGTTGCGTACGCGATTGTATTGATAAGCGGCTGATTCACAGAAATTACCTGCCACTTTGATTATATTCTCCCAAAAATACTGGCATAGAAGGGAGGTACCGCATTAATTGGCGTACAAGCCCATCCCCCTTCCCCCAATTAGCGGCTTATTGTGCTTGATTATCATACAGATTTGAAGTTGGGGTGAGAGAGGTGCGTTTATGGTCTATTAGCTCTCCTTTTCTGATCTTTGTTCTCTCTTGTAACTCTGGTGGAATAACATTTAAACTGAGAGAGAATGGGCTTGTAACCCAATCAATATGGTAAGCCTAAGACCTCAAACGAAGTCCTTGAGGACGGGCCGGGGCTAATGCGCAGAAGCACTGACCAAGCACTAGTGGTTGCTAGCAGTAAACACGCGAGAGCCCTGCCGATCCGCAGTCAACACTTGCAACAAACAACCCCGATCTTCACGGTCAGGAACAAGGGCGCCTACCATCAATCCCCTTGCGACACAATGACTGCGCCTGATAAACACACGATGCGGGTGGAGGAGGGGATGCGCCAGTTGAGCATGAAAGAAGAAGGTGAGGCTATTGACCTGCGACTGTGTGGAACACTTGCTAACCTTTGGGCACAGAGAGTATCTGCGATGTGACCAATGGCGCAAACGCACCAGGACTCGACTCTTGGAAATTCGTCAATTGCGAACCTTCTGCTATATTTGGCGTAGAGAGAAAAGCGGAATGTGACGATCCTACTCTGAAGCCTGTTCCCATACCATTCAAGCTCCGATCTATCTACAAATCTGGTAAGTTGACAAACATGCATCTTTAGCATCCTTGCCATGATATAATGGCTGATCAAACTTCTAGATACATGGGATATAGTTCATGGGCCTAATTGGAACGGAGCCCGAAATGTTCGTCGTGGCCCCACATATAATTACCTGCACCCAAGCGATTACGACGATATAGTTTGGGCTCCACCAAGAGACTTTGAACCACCCACTCAATACTCAAATTTCTCTACTCTTCCTCTCGAATTGCGACGTCAAATCTGGAAAGATGCTCTTCCGTCTTCACGATTTGTCGAAATAGAGGGGTACTCAATGCACTCGCCCTTCGAGCAGCGAAATAAGACGAAGGTTGGATTGGAACATCTTCTCACATGTCGAGAATCGTCAGTTGTCTTTCACGAACACTATTTCGACCTCGTTACACCAATACAAGCATCACACATAGATGAGTGTTCGCCACCATGGTACGAGCCACCACCTCCACAGCGATGCTCAGCAAAGATTTACTTCAACCCACGAATCGATACTCTGTTTCTGAACTCTTTCCAACTAGATCTAATTCGTCTTGGACATTTGCCTTTGCATCTAAATAGAGTCAAAAGGCTCGCATGCGAGGTGGTGTCGATATTCCGAGACCCAATGGGACCCCCAATCTGGACACTTGTACAAGTTTATTTGCATTCGTTGGAATACTTCTCAGTTGTCACCAACAAATACATGTCAGAGGAATCATTTTTGGATGAATCAACCCAACTGGTTACTGTTGACTCCGGGCTCTGGCATCACGATCTTAAGTCCACCAAAATCGGGAAACTTTCGGGCGTCCTTTTCGAGTCTCGAGCCGGTGACTACTGGATACCTGGTCATCTCTCAATTGCAGCGAGAGCTGGACAAGCCTATTACCAGGAATGCTTCGAATCCCCATTCTGGAAAGCGATTCATTTCGATGTTTCGTATTTGGTATTTTGGCCAAGTGACGAAGTGCTCTGGTATGCGGAGCTACTTAACCTTGTTCCCAAGGCCCATGCTATAGAAGAGCCCGAGAATATAAACCAACCACCCCACTACTACACGCTTCGACCACTGCTTAGTTCTGGGGCAAGACTTTCACGGACCATTGAATGGTTGCCTGAGTATAACAGAGGAAGCTGGGAGGCAATATCGGATTTTGCATTTACACGGTACGGACAAGAGTTGGGGAGTATATATGATGGCATTTCAACGATGTTTGACGAAGAAGTCCAAGAGCAGTTGTCCGGCAAATCAAGGGAGAAAGCCCTCGAAGAAAGTAGCCCTGTAGCACATCTCGGGCGTGTGGTATTGGTTAAGAACACATGGTCTTCTTTTCCTCACGGAAGCGCCAAATATTACCGATCTGATACTGTACTCAACATGGCCGATGATGTATGATTTTCGATTCCTGATGAATTGTTGGGGGATTGAAGAACTGGAGAAGTTTCTACTTGTCGATTTCTGTAGCAATAGAACCAGAAAATGATAATCCTTTGAGAAACCGTGAATTTTGGCACCATCTATGTACACTTTGTGATTGTTGCAAGTACTGTCACCATTACATGGGAAGCCTCCGTGACTATAGTGAAAAGGCTTCATACTGTACCTACAATTTTCTCACAATAAAGTTGCCTATCTTAACCCTGATGTTATTCACCGTTATTGCGCTGCACTGTAGTGGCAACAAAAAAATCTAGACGAAAGAGCCAGTTATTCAGTGGGGAGGCATCGGAGATAGAACTTAAAGACTAGCACATGCACGGACGAATTCAGAGTCTACTTAAGACGCCTATAGCCGTTAGCTTTTGCAACCTGAGAAGTTCCCTCAGAACACAACAACAACCCATCAGTCCATCAGTTGCGACACCCCAAAGCGCATCGAGTCCGCGGAAAGCAAGCGCTTTCATTATGAATTCAACTCAAGAGCCTGTAGCCAGCGGTAAGTCTTTCCTTGATCTCCTCAAGATTTCTAGAGCTGATTCCAATTCACTTGACAGGCCTGACTCCCTCTCCCAACAATTTGGCAATACAATCCCAACACCAGAATGACCACAGCCAAGATGATTCTAGCAGCGCGACACCTCAGCCTCGCACGCTCGCAGAGCTGCCAACAGAATTGCGCCTCTCGATTTGGAAGTTCGCCCTACCAGAGCCCCGTATCGTCAAGATCTACATCAAATTCTACCGCGTCCCAAGTGCAAACTATGAAAACTACCCGTATAATCCCTACTACATTTCTGGAAAAGAGAGCAAATATGGACGTCGCATAACCGATGTTCTTTCGCAGGTCTGCCGGGAATCTAGGATGGTGTTCCTGCAGCATTACCATCCGATCAATGTCGCGCGAACCCAGTGGCAGGAGAATCTTATACGACATATTAAGTCTCTGGGCATCAAGACGCCGGATCTGGACCAGCAGGTTTACGTCGATGGAGTTCACGATACCGTATTGATTATGGCGCACGTATTTCGCCCGGAGCGCTACCTAGACAACCACTTCCTGAGCCTTTCGAAAGTACAGAATCTTGCTCTTATTGGGGACTTTAGTATGTGCAGTGCGTTAGCGATGGACGGTTTCTGGTGGAGATTTGTTTTGAGTCGTTGCCAGAGCATGAAAACACTCATCTCGATCGCAACTCGCCATTTACCGCAGGGGAAATACTTCAAGGGCGATATCGATGACTTTCATGCACTCCTTGTTGAACACGAGGGATACCTTGTTCGTCCTCGGAGACCTGATTTTCGGGTTTATGGTGCCTGTACCATGAAAAGGGATGACCTTATCAATTATGCTGCAGAGCATTTTGAGATGGATTTGCTATTTTGCGGGAAGAAAAGTACGCTCCCAAACGCATGGGATGATGTTGAGTTTAAGACTTGTTTGTATGCTCATAGGAGAAATGGCTAGCCAGCGGCGGAGATAACCGGTAGGATTGGGGAATGTCGATTTTCGGGCTGCGTAATTTTCAAGGGGCTTAAGCGAGGCAGACGATCGGATTTTGGAGGTACTGCGAAGGGTTGGGAATTTGCGAAGCCATTCGCTGCAGTATTTTATTGAGAATTAATTTGGCAGCAATGGATAATTTTACAATACGCAATACCATGCAAATTAACATCCTGACGTTGGAGCTCTCCTGGACTAATGGCCGAGGCCAATCACGTGACACCCACGGCATTTCGAGATATCCTAAACTTGTAAACCCTAGGCCTTCTAAAGTTTCTAGACTATGCGACGCATACGATGTGTGTATTTAAATTGCAGTCCTCGAATTTGGTGTAACGACTCGAGGGGCGTCAAATCTATATGCTCATCTTGCAGTTTGATCCAAAATATAAGATCACGTTCACCTAATAGTTTGTTCCCAGGCATCCGTGGTGAGCACGTAGAAGCTCCTGCCCTCTACGAGTTACTAAGGTCGTAAACACTTATACTCTTTCACCTACCTAGGTATATTGAGGTGGATAGACCGCTTGATTAAATGGCCCACAGTAGCATATGGACCGAGGAGAATTTGAGTGAAATCGCAGGTGACAACTAGAGGCTTCCAAAATGACTAAGATAAAATGTGCCTACTCCTCTTTATTGATTTGTGCCAAGTTTCTGTTAATGGCGCTGTGAGGACCTCTATATATTTGCTAATGCCTGTGCTATTTATTCTGTTCTTCCCACTCGCAAAATAGTCTAAGCCCGATTCACTCTCTCCAAGCACCTGTCTTATAACACGACCCTAATAACAGTCAATGCCATCAAGCTCCATCTAACTTCCCGCTCTATGAACAGCTTACAATTCACTTTGTCTCTGCGCATTGAGGCAGGGTGGTGGACCTCTGAACATAAGAAGTATAAAGTTCTCCCTCAGACCTAACCAGCCCTCTTTCAAACTAACTTTACAACACACACTTTCTCCAAGCAATCATGACTTTCCATCAACAATAAAGTGCGACCGTCCTCCTCCATCTCCGGAAAAACACCTTGCTTTGTGCTATCGTCAATATCGGTACAATACGACTTCTTTCACGATGGATAATGATGAGAATGAAGAGATTGGAACGCTGGTGGAAATGGTGCAAAGTGTAGCAGCTTCTATGGGACATTTCGGGATATCGACCGATGCACGTCCAATGGGTAAGAAACCCATATTTGAAGCCCCCATCATACACTTCCTATATTTCAACAACAGTCATGTACTTTACCATCATTATATTACCATCCACTAACCGTCAAATAGTCTTGAACTTTGGACAGGCACCCATCCCGTTCAATGCGCAAGAGGAAACCTTTCTACACGGAGCGGCTCCAGGAGATGGCATTGATGACGGGGAGGATGATGACAATATGCCCGACTTAGCTCCGGACGATCCATTTGCTCCCCATGCACATCTTGAAATAGAGCGCCCACAATTCGTGGAGACCGACATCGATCCCGAGCCGGAGAAATGCAAGTCGGAAAAGGAGTTCTATGATCCCAGTAAGTGCAATGATTTTCTTCTCACTCTTCAAGTGACTAACACACACAGGCAAGTGGGACATCATCCGATCCCCAAGACAGTTTCATGACGAGCACGACATAGACGTTCTGTCAACTGAACTACGACAGGTATTCTGGCCAACACCACCCTCGCCCCAGTTTCACCTCTTTGCACAACTCCCAGTCGAGATTCGAATTAAGATATGGGAAGAAGCACTTCCCCCAGAGAGAGCTGTGGAGGTCCTGTTTTCCTGTATTCGGACTCCAGAAGGACTTGTAGATTGGTGTTTTGCTCGGCAACGACTCTCCGAAACTTCAAATCCAGCATACTTCAATCACCTCATCGTATGCCACGAGGCCCGGGAAGTCTTTCTGGAGCACTACCAGCCTATTAAAGTCATCCAGTCAAAGCCAGATCCACGTTTTGATGGTGACACAACCAGTAAATGGCCCCAAAGACTCCCAAGATTAGTTTACGTCGACCCCAAGTTCGATACCCTCATCGTTGATCAAGCGAGTATTCGGCATCTGGAGACAATTGATGGAGTTTCCAGAACAGTGGATTTCTCCCAGATCCAACACGTCGGCCTGTATTCTGCTGAGCAAAGGCCGTCGGAACTCTTGCAGCAACACGCTTTCATTCAGTCCCGATTTCCAAGACTGCAGAGCTTCTCTCACATCATAAGACAGCCAACCTACGAAGCCAGCGGCCACGACGTGCCAGAGCGACTGTTGATCCTCAAATCCGCTCTTAAACACCACAAGCATAGCATCCTTGTCGAGGAAGGAAAAGAGCCAGGCTCTACTACGGACAAACCATTAGCACGATCAAGTGTGCCGATCGAGAAAACGAAGTTTGCATCTTGGTTCAAATCTGGAAGTCAATCATACCGACGATTCATGAATGATGGGACAAAGAATGAAGAATATTGGAAGAATATCGAGTGGCGTTATTGTGTACCTGCATATGCTGCCCAAGATGTTCTTCACAGCACCGAGCTGGTATATCTTACAGCAAAGTGCGATAACGCAGCCGCAGAGATGGCCACGGAGAATCGCATCTCCAAATCGAATCGGAATGAAGGAGAACGCCTATCTGGAAGTTCCACGGCATTGAACAAACTTCACTACATGCTCATGCCCAACTACCAGTTACTAAAGGATGCCGTTCTGGTGGCAATCCGCCACGATATAAACATTCTGTTCGCCTCCAATACCAAGACATCGACATGCGATTATAGTGGACTATCAGCACTTTTCGGTGAGCCCGGTGTTACGGACAATACAGAAGACTTGAGAGAAGACGCCAAGGAAGTGTTGTTTGTGCAAAAGTACAAATGGAATCACTTATACCGAAGAAAAATCCCATTCGGGTCTCTGTTTTCACCAATTGGACATGGGCAATACCAAGAATATATGGAATTGCTACAGAACATACAGGGAGCTTATTGATTGGAACTGTAGTGGGACGGAGTTTGATTCGCTGTTGCGGTACGAAGTAGATATTAGGAAAATCAATACTCATTTGTGGCAAGCATAGTGTTGAAGAAATTCAAGTCTCAATTAAACTACTGTGCATACTACCGTATTAATTGCTTTACATACCTACCCCCATTTGATGCTACTATGCTAGACCAGTAGAACCTATAAGTGAGAATGAACTTCAAAGTGGGAGAGGCTTAGTAGATTGGAGAAGCCTCTCCCATCCAAATCCAAATTATTTGAATAGTCTAGCACAATAAGCCACGGAATGGAGGGAAAAGGGTAGGCTAGAATATTAACTAGTCGTGGGTCTGTTTTGGTCCGGTCTATACGTTTATTGGCCAATTGATCAATTAGATAGCAGGTGGCGAACTGACCGCTTATTGGTCAATTGACCAAACGAAGTGAATTTGAAGTCGATATATCGTATTCCTCCACCAAAAAGGTTAAAAATTAATTTCCGTTCCTGTTCCCGTGATCCGCCCTCTCGGAAACCTGTATCTTTAATCATCTTTTCTCTTCCTATTTCCTCTTTTTATCTTTTTATCCTCTCGGAGATTTATATACCCAACTTTCTTTCTAATTTCGTATAATACCTCCATTTAAGTTATTTTTTAAGATTATTTTATTTTTCTATTTATTTTTATATTTAAAACGTTTATTTAATTTTGTTAAAATATTTGCTTTAAAGTTAAATATATTTTATTTGGTTAATTGATCAAGTTTAAGTTAATTTATTAGTTACTAGTTAAATTGATTAATTGTGATGAAATAGGTTTAGTGGGCCGGCTAATTGATTAAATGGTTGAATAAATGTATGGACCGGACCAGTTTTACTTGAAAAAGGCGATTTAGCCATGGTCTTACAGCTGAAAATAAACTTTTTGGTACTGAGCCTCACTGAGGTGAATGATAGGACAGTAGCTAGCGCAGCGCACAGACCAGGCGCCAATGGGACAAATAGACTTCGGAAGGCCCCGCGCCGTCGGCCCTCAAACAATGAACACGACGAACGTCGAGGTACCACGCGAACTTGTTTTTTCTCGTCAAGTCCCATACGATTCATAACTTCATTGCGTCAAAAGTTCCCTGCATACAACAAGCCCCCATGTCTACTCGCACTTGCGTTTATACACAACCACTATTGTCGCCATGGCAGACCAGGAAAATGGAGGGTTTACCTCGTGGTTACAGGCGCAACTGAGCAATCTATCAACTGGTAAGAATGTCACCTTCGTGCCCTATATTATACACCTTACGTGGCCCAGCAACGGCTATGTGCTCTGCGCATACGTGTAGTCTATCACTGTCTAACCATCAGATATAGGGTCTCAATCTACTCCATTACCACTCAAGTCCGACGGCGGAGTGGCTTCAAGTTGGCTAAATCTGGGAGCTGGATATGATCCAACTGGTCATCTAGCAGATGACGACACAACATCCAACTCGCCTCCCAATCCTTTGCTTGTTGAAAAACACAGCTCGACGCTTCCGGCATACGCGAAGAGTAACATTGGTCTCGAGACTGAGGACAACGGCAAAGGTGAAAAAGAGTTCTACGACCCAGGTAAGTCCACAGACTCTTGCTCACCTTAAATCTCTAACACGTAGATAGAAAAATGGTCAATTCTCAGCACGAAATCCGGCATAACCACTAAACCCACTAAATTCAAGCAAATATTCTGGCCTTCCCCGCCAGCGGCCGAATTCCATCTCTTCCTGCAGCTACCGACCGAGTTGCGACTCAAAATCTGGATTGCTGCACTTCCCAAAGGACGTGCCGTGGAAGTTTTCTACGCATCGCCCGCCCAGAGGAGAAAATTTTCAAGCTGGCACTATGCAATGCAACGGGACGCCGAGGGAGGGACTCCAGCTTACTTGAATCATCTAATTGTCTGCCACGAAGCGCGAGAAGCGTTCCTCCAAAATTACCAGCCTCTGAAAATCAACCAACCGGTATCCGATCCCCGTCTCGACAGTGACGTTGAGGCAAAACCAGCTACTCCGCTCCCGAAATTTGTGTATTTCAATCCAGAGATTGACACGCTTATAATCGACCAAGATGATATTCATCAGCTTGAGCACTCTGGTAGGGTGAAGGCAGACTTCTCTCAGATCCAGCACGTTGGTTGCTTTGGCCCCCTCTACGCCTTCTGGACCTTCGAGCTGCGATTCCCGAATCTCAAGACTCTTTGCAATATTGTGGAACGTCCCGCAACCTTTGACCTTGGGCGTACAAGTGGGGAGCCACCAGTCCATGAGATTAGTGGGCACAATGTACCAAAAAGAATACTACGAATCGATGGCAGCCTTTGGCGTAAGGAACGATGGCGTCTTGATCAAGTAGCAGAAATGGACTCGAGTGTTGGAGCCAATCCAATGACGCGAACTGATCTCGCTCCGATGAAGCGACGTGATATCAATCAGAACTCCCTCTATTTCTTTCCCTTGTGGTATCAAATGGCGTCTCAATTTCGCAAATTATCTGAGCAGTGGCAAGAGGGTATGGCAATAGATGAAGAGTATTGGCGGGATGTTGAGACTTTCACGGTCAATCTCGCATATGACGCCGACGATGTCCTGCAAAGCACTCAAGTGGTATTCCTCGCTCCCAAAAGCAATGGGTCAATCTTCACAAGCAATGGCGACAAATCGGAAGTTACATACTTCATGGCAATACCCAAGGAACGGATTCTCAAAAATGCAGCGCTTGTAGGAATAGCCCAAGTATACAAGAGTCTGTTCACGGAAAAGACGCCGTGTGATTACAATGGCATCTCGGCGCTCTTCGGCGAGCTGTCTGTCGACTCTGGAAACGATATAGACGGCATGGATAGAACAGGGGGCGATAATTTGGACCAGGGCCAGGAAATACTCTTTATACAGAAGTATAAATGGCAGAAGTGGCGTCTACTACCGCCAGACTGGTAATAGGCTGAGAGGAGATAGCATTAGAGAGGCATGGTTTGCACGAGGTTGGGTTTACGAATAGACCGCTCGCCAACTTAATAGAACAGCATTTAAAAGTCTACCAATTTGTCCGTAATAACACCCTCAAGGGTTAATCATAGTATACTTGAATTTTTGGACAACTAAACGGGTTCGCAGCTTATTCTAGCAGGGTGCCTGAGAAATATTCAAATTTGGTGGGGGGCCACGTGTAAGTGGCGGAGAATAAGCGATCTTAGGCAGTTTGCACTTGGGATAGGGGGATTTATGCGAAATGTGTACAAATTGGTTGATTGTACAGTAACAGTGTATATAGGCGAATAGGAAAACTTCCGCGATATAAATAGCACCGTGAGTGAAAGAGAATTGTACAAAGCATCAACAAAAAGTTCGGAGACGTAAACTCTAAATTTCTACGACAGAGTGTACAGTTCGTGCCATTAGCTTAACGTAAACTAAGAGTACACGCTATGTAATCACTAAGTTTTGTTGTGCTTTCGTTGCCGGGCTGTCAACTGCATCTTGAAAGATTTACAGTACAGCCAAGAGCTGTGGTTTATAGAGTTTAGTTTGTGTAATGCTTTATTTGCATATATATTTCAATGTCAAAAACTAGAAGGTTGGGTATCAGTATCAATTGACGGGAGATATAGGTAGGGGTAGAGAGTGAGGCATTCGATTAATGTTACTGTAGAGGAGAGAGAAGCTTTTCTAATATCCCCTAAACCCAAATACCGTCAAGTGGCCCTAGTTTAAAGCTAACATCCTACTGCCGTCTCTACTCATTCTTAGCATTCACTTCTAATTCTCCTCCCATTCTTTTTACAGAATCAATCCAGCTCATAGTCACCCCTAGCAAGAATCTTTATATTTATTACCACAGTGAATAGAAACACGATATCCTAAGAATATCATAACCTAAACAACTAGGAATTCACTTCATCCTAGGCCATCGGACTTAGTTATGGACTTTTGCATGCAAGAGGTATACAGTTCTCCCCAGATCCCGACCAGCAACCTCTTTTCAAAACAACTTTACAATCTACACACTTTAGAGCACCATCACATACCGCCTACCAAGCACCACTTTTTTGGAGCACCGCAGTCTTCGCCATCTACCATCTTTTAACCTACACACTTTGGAGCACCATCACATACCGCCTACCAAGCACCACTTTTTTGGAGCACCGCAGTCTTCGCCATCTACCATCTTTTAAGAAAGAACATCTACACACATATCAGCGCTTTCCAGCGTACACCACGACTCTGACCACCATGGCTGCCCAGGTATTTGAGGCAATTCACCCATCGATGCACTATCACCATTTCGTACACGAAATGGTGATAATCGACCCGGGCCCGTATGCAGCGAATAATTTAATGCAAGGTAGGAGAGAAGCATTCATATCATTCAACCCCCATAACATGTCGCGAGAATCCAACATATCATAGTCTAACTTAAAAACTTAGGCCAGAATTATACGCCGCAATGGTCAGAATCGATTCTTTTTGATGAGGATGAGGACGAGCTCGAGGAAGGGGAACACGAGTTAGCTCTTCCCAAGCCAACAAAAGGCATTTTTGACTACGAAGACGAGGGGGATGACAAGGAATTTTATGATCCCAGTAAGTGCCCACCCCCTGCTACCACTTTCCAAATCCCTAACAAAGCCACAGAAAAATGGAACATCATCTCGAACCCTACCATCGAATCACAAACACATCATCAACAAATATTCTATCCCCCATCACCTGCCTCTGAGTTCCATCGATTCCCAGAACTGCCTACAGAACTACGACTCAAAATCTGGGAAGCCGCACTACCAAGGGGAAGAGCAGTGGAGGTATACTTTGAAAACCGAGTGCTGGAAGGGTCGCTGAACTGGATTTACGCGCTTCAACTCGATGCCGTGGGAGGGAATCCCGCGTACATGAACCACCTCATCGTATGCCAAGAAGCCAGAGAAATCTTCCTGCAGCACTATAAGCATCTCACTATTAGTCAATCTATTCAAGATCCGCGTTTCGATGACGATAAAAAGAAAATCAATGGGCGACTTCCAAAGCTGGTTTATATCGATCCAAAGCTCGATACGCTCATCGTGGATGAGAACGACCTTGACCTTGGGAGTGTGGGTAGTCACAGCATTGCGAATGAGGTGGACCTTTCCCGTATCCAGCATATTGGAATAAGCCCCTCTCGGCACCCCGATAAACCACTCTGGTGCTCCCTCAAGGCTCAATTCCCGCAACTCCAGAGTATTGCGGTCATTGTGGATGAACCGGGGCCAATGTTAAGCGGTCACAACGTGCCAAAGAGAGTATTAAAAATCGATTCGAATCTTCGACGTCGAGAGAGACACCACCTTATAACACAACAGAAGAGCACCGGGGCAACATCAATGACACGACGCGAGATGCAGCCTAGTTCTACACCTTTTGAGTCGTGGTATGCTGAATCCGGACGGCGTTGCTTCCGCAGTTTCAAAACGGATACGACGGAGGATGTGGAGTACTGGAGAGATGTTGAGCTGAGCATATGCACGCTGGGATATGATGCACAGGATGTCCTTCACAGCACAGAGTTGGTGTATCTTGCTCCAAAATCCCGGGATCCAATTTCAAAGAACGCAGCTACCGATCCTCTGAATCCGCCCCAGATCGACGGGGAAACAAACCCGGAAGGCTCAACCAAATCAGACATCCTCCACTACATGCTTAAGCCCAACAAACGAATACTCGGACAGGCTACCTTAGCCAGACCGTACAAACATGGTTTCAATCATGACAGCATCCTCTTCACCTGCAAAGACGACCTCTCAAAATGTAACACTTATGGCCTATCCGAACTGTTTCAGGAGCCAATAGTCGAGTCTGGACTTGGTGAGCACTGTGCAGAGACCGCATAAGAAGAGTCCACAAACGAAATTCTGTTTGCAGAAAAGTACAAATGGATATCTCGTGAACGTTTTGAGAGCCGTGTCGAGGGCCGTCCACCTCCACTGATAGAGGATGAGGAATGACGGCATGGGCAGAGAGTTATTTAGCATTGGCAGAGCGTTAATCATTGGTTAGCGATTATGGTATAGTAAACGAAAAATCAAATATATTTCACTGCTTTGAAAGATGGATTGTGACGAGATTTCAGTGCAGGCTCTCTTCGTCCAAGCATAACACTAATTGATCTTAAATGTTGACTCTTAAATTCCTATAGTTCGTTGTCACGTATAACTGAAGCGAATTTCAGTGAGGAAGATGAGCGCAGCTTCGGTCGTTATACCGGGGAAGTATTGTTATAAGCGAACTGAGAGCCGCTATGTGTTGCTAACATCAAGTGGGACTGTTGAGAAAATAAAAATGAAGAAGGATGATCGGACAAGCTAGGTAGATGTGAGGTTAATCGCGGATTCTTTGATTCGCGGGGTAATCTTGTTGCTACAACCGGGTAGCTTGGTTGGAATAACGACTTTAAGAATTCTAGGCATAAAACCAAAAGCGTGGCGATTCTCAACAGCACCTAGTCGTTAACTAAAAATGTAGAGCAAACTGGCTAAAAGACGTGAAGATATAATAAGCTCGATATGTGAAGAAACTGAAATTTGAGCGCTTTGCACTTGCAAAGTATAGACTCGTATGGCACTCTAAAAAGAACGGGAGAATCTTGCCCAAATTAGCAGGAGAGATCTGAACAGCAACGCTTTAATATTTTTCCGATCCGATTTCAGTAAATTTCATGACCACATTGCCTCCAAAGTGTTCTGCCCGCAGCAACTTTGCCGTTTTCATACGCCAGACATAGCCTTCTCCGCTGTCATCCAAGGCACCGAAATCCACGATTCACCAATCCCATATGCGCGCCTACAAGAACTTGGAGGCAAAGCCCATCAAGCCCGAGCCACCGCCCTGGCTCTGCATGTACATCTTCAACGCCATCTCCCCAGCCTGCTGGACAGCACTTTCCTTGCTCGCACCACTGGCCACATTCCCCTGACTCGCCTGGCTGTCGAACAACTTGCTCGCTTGCGCCATAGCAATACCCACAAACTGATTCTGCTGGTTTCCACCTCCGCTGCTTCCACCTTGTCCGCCGGTAAGCATCTTGAGAGCTTGCATCGCAGCGGCAGAACCCATTGCGTTCGAGCTCGCCTCTTGTTGTTGGCCACCTCCACCTCCGAAGAATCGCTGGTGAGACTCCACGGCATCTGCATATTTGTTAGCATAGAGCATGAATTATTGGGATGGTGGCCTACGTTGTTCGTTGATGGGCTCTTGGCCGACGTTACTTCGGCGTTCTGATAGACCGCTCAAGATGTTGGAAAAGAAGCTCGAATCTCCAGAGCCGCCGGAATGCTCTTCGGCATGACGGGCAGCGCCTTGCATATCCTCATCGTTGTTGTAGCTTTCGTTGTAATATTCTCTGCCCGACATGTTGGATGGTTGGAAGAATGGATGAAGCTGGGACGAACGTGTTAGCGGGGTCGTGAGGGGTAGAGTAGCTTCTGACAGAAGGCAATGCAGTTCAATCACGGCGATGTGTGCTCCACCACGCAGGAGAGATACGTACTTTGATGATGGGGATTCTGGTGATCTTTTGGTTGAGAAGATTTAGTTGTATTTATGGGAGAGGTGAAGAGAGTGGAGGGAAGATGTTGCTGTTGCTGTTGCTTTTCCTTGGGGGTGTCGAGGGCGTTTGGTCGACGTAATAGGCGGGGCAAAGCTAATGCGGACCCCTGTAACCCCTATTGAAACCGGCTTGTTGGCAGTGCTTACAGGCGGCCGGCCTGGGAAAAGATTTCTCAACCATTCACGTCCACCTGCGGAAATAACCCAACAGCCGCCTACGCTCAGTCTCTGCCGCAAAGTATATCCTCACTTCAAGTACCTTCACTTCAAGGCCAACCTCGCTTTTCGAGCGCAGCGAGCTACGGGGGGTTTGGGGGCTGGCCCCCATGAAAACAACGGAGCGACGGTGGTGACGCTCCGCTGGCCCTCCGGGGGCCACTGCCGTGGAGGCTGTTCTCGCTAGGCTCGTCTTCTGTGCCATATTTCGCATTTCGCATCCAGTATATCCTCACATTTCAAGTGTACGAGTACTGAGCTGGGGAGCTTCCAACCATTCTATTTTACGAGAAGTGTGGCAAGAAAAATGTCCACTGGACGTCTTCGTATATCTGCTCTGGCATGGCTCGAAAGCAAAGGAAAACCTGCATCATCAATACCGCCCGGCACAACATATACGCCGCCCAAGCTGGCAAAATACAAACTCTCACCACCATATTCTGCCAACGACCACTGCCATCCCCCATCATGGGAAGGAGGACTGCCACCAAAACACATGCGGCTGTGCCCGTCACACTGGCCACCCTCCACAATATCATTTCCACATCTGATGGGAAAGCCCAGTTCCACGCTGCAACGTGCAGTCCTGAAAATGCAGCTCCTATGGCCATGATCGATAGCGTCCCCACAAGCCATACTTTGTACCCTGCCATGTGTACATCAGCTAGCGTCATCTTAAGTTGAGATTCAAGGGCACTTACCCAATCCCAAATCATCCATGTATGCCCAGTTCGGTATTCGTTGCTGTCGAACAAAGCTCTCCCATGTATGTGAAAGAAACTTGGAAGTATATCGCTTTTCGAACATCTCCTTCATTCGGGCATAGACAACATCGCAATCTCGGTCGGGGCAAGTTATTTTAATTGCGTGCTGCACGTCAAATGGTTTATCCCACCACAAGAAGTACATCACTATTGCGCATCCAACGAAGCCCATCGTGGCGAGCTCAAGTTCCGATAGTGCTGCAGAATTGACCAGTCAGCGGGACCATCGCCGGATGAGGGTGAAAAGAAGGTGCCTACGCAACCCCTGGATTGTCCTAGCAATACTTTCCATTACCAGCCAGCTCGCCTGGATCACTGCAAAGCCTTTGGTGAACTCGTCGGCCTTGGAACGATCTACGATATCAAACTCGGAAAGAAACGGCACCTCAATCCCAAATTGAGATATCAATTCGAACAGTTGATCGGCGGAGAGTGGAACTAATAGATGTTGGTTATCTAATGTTGCTGCCGGATTAGTCGCCTCCTTTTCTTCATATTTGGCTATGGAAGGCCTTGGTCGAGCCGGAAAGTTGAGCACAAAGCCACCCCTGAAGATTGAATTTTTCATCAGCAAGCTTGATCATTGGAAGAGCAGTAATTGACGAGGAGACCAACATGTTTGCGTAATGCGCGTGAACCATTGTCCACTGTCTTTCAACCCGTTCGTTAGTTCATCTGATACGCAGACGGGATGGAGTGATGCAACCTACCGGACGAGAGGTTGACTTGCAAAATTCGGCCGCGCAACATCATCTCGATTCTCCACAATCGAAATCGCCACACCCTTTTCAAGATCCGCATAATACCTCTCTGAAAGATCGTCGGTCACCGTCCTCATATCAAGCGTTCCAAATTTCTTCACCGACTGCCTCGCCCAAAGCCAATCTTGCAATGCTATTGAAAACACAACCTCCGGAGATAAAAATATGACAACCATCCATTTGATCTTTCGAGCGCTGATTTTACAATATCTCCATGCCCCAAATGGAGTTTCAGCTTCGAGTCTGGAGGGGAGGTTGAGATGGACTACTTTGTATGTGCAGATGAGGACTACAGACAAACACGACCACACGATATCGAAAGTGCTTCGCGAGTTTCCTCCTGAAGTGTAGCCGGCTTTCGCTTCGGAGTCTTGGGATGCGAGGCAGATCTGAGCACACATAGGAATCAGAAGGAGGTGGACCATCGCCATCGCTAGAAATTTACTCGAATGCGTTCATTGAGCGGCAAGATATTTCCTGTCATCAAGTTCAAGATGAGAGTTGACTGTGCTTCTAGACTCGAACGCATTCTAAAAGCCCCGGGTCACATACTCAGGGCTTAAAATAGAAAAACAGTAAACTGCCATGCTTCCAAGCTGCAATGGTCTCCCGCACATCCTGGACTCCAATAGTAGCTAATCCAGATGAGTCAGAAATCCTCAACGCCTCATCGCAACGTTCCCGCCGAAGTATGCGGGACTTGGGGGCAAAGACCTGACGCTTATGGTATGAATATCACTTTACCCCACGAAAGTTTCCTTTTGGATGCACATTGTAAAGTAGCAGGCAACCTTCTTGGCAATTTTCCCGGGATATTCTTCCAGCTGTGTTTTTGATGGTATGCTGTACCTGAATCGGTAGACGCCTTGCTTACAGGGCTGAAATAGACCGGGTTATATTGACCAGGGTCAAGTGACGCTTGGAAAATCGATCCTGCCTAACTGCAGGTCATTTGAGCTCAAGTGAGCGTTGAGAGGTTTATGGGGTACTGATTTGCTAGTGCTAAGTTTGCCAGTGCTAAATCTCGGCTATCGATGAGAAGACTCCAGATCGGGACTGTGAGGTCAAATGTCGCTGAAATTGACATACCACGGTCATTAACTCTTTCAGATCTTTTTTTGGCACAAGATTAGGTCTGCGAGAAACAGAAAGATGCTTAATGGTCGTAGTCTTCCTAGCTGGGATGTTTCTTGTCACTCCCCGCATAAGGTGCGGGTGGATCCTACCTTATCTCGTGGGAGGGTGGCACAAATGGGATTTAACCTTGGGCGTGAGCTCAGCTCGGCTGCAGTACGGAGTAGAGCTGCAAGACTTCAGTTAGGAAATCAGCAGCATTGGTTCTGGGGCTTGTATTTGTGTCATCGCAATTTTCGAGCTTCTACCGCAGTCATTGGTTTAGAGCACCCCTCCTCTCCCGTTTTTCATATCGATTCTCTATTACGGCCTAGCATAATGAGAGTTAGAATGAGAGAGGTTCGTTCGCGGGAGATGCTCTCCCATTTTGACTTCGATTCTCTGTACAGGTCTGGCAGAATGAGATCAAAAACGAAAGGGGGGGGGTGCTATAATCCAATTAATGCGGTAATTAGGTTTATAACTTCCCCTAGAATATGGGAAATTACTGCGCGTTGGCAGGCGAGTTTTGGGAATTTTCTTTGGTCCTCAGAATTGGGATGATTTTTGGAATTTCGATGGTCTTATCCGCAACCCCTTTCCTGTGTCGACCCTCAATGTTCAACACTTTCTGAGTTGCCATAATCATGTGCTTACTATTTTATATGTCATTGGTCTGTCGTTTTCTTATGCTTTCTAGCCGAGTTGATATTACACTTTGAAGTACACCCATCAGTCATCACTTTCCCTTCGAGTGCTTTACTATTCCGCGAACCGCTCGCGAAATTTCATGCCTTCCGTCATATATTGGATATACAATGACTGCCATAATCGCGGCGAAATGCCATATAATCGCCATGGTGATCCAGCCACTGAAAAAGCTTTTTGTAAAGATCCAATCGCGGTACAGAGGTAAAGGCCAGAGGATGATAGTGGTGACAACGTTAACAACGAAGTAGACGCTTGCAATTTTGAACCACTTGTTAATATGTCTGAGCGTTGCTTCGTCAAACGGATGTACCACTTCATCAATAGGAATTTGGCCATTCTGTGATCGAGGCGGACTCGATAGTTGGCCTCCCTCCTCTCCAGTAGTCAAGTACACTCCCTTCTCCGAACCACTCTGGTTGGCAAGTTTCTCATTTACCGCCTCGCTGCTCGGAATTTTCGACTGCAAAGCACTGCTCGATTGACTCTTGTCCTCGATAAGATCCATTCTCAGGAACTCGCGCCAGTCGAAGCGACTCGGCCATGCCAAGGAAATAATAACGGAATAGAGTGCCGGCGAGAAGAAGGAGACGATGGCGCCGTAGAGACCTGGAAGTTGGACTTGCGTGGTTTGAATATTGATTGCACCGGACCAGTACCAGGATAGGGAGAGCCATGTCGCGACTCCGGAGAGCAGACCGAGGATGGGACTGAAAATTGCGGCTAGCTTTGTTTGGCGGGACCAGAGGAGGGTTAGGATTAAGGGGAGGATGCCGGGACAGGCAATGATTGGCCGGAAGTAAGTACTCCAGTTGTTTGTTGCACCGGCTGCTTGCTGTTAGTATCGCTCGATGGGAATCTTTCGAGAGAACCCGAAGGCTTCGTGAAAGTAGACCTACCAAACTCAAGCATGATCGCAAACCCCGCCATGACGAAACCATGAAAGACAACACCCCAATGGCTGACCTTGAGAATCTTCCGGTCAGAAGCATGTGGGTTGATGTAGGTGCGGAAAAAGTCAAAGGATATGATACTGCTAACAGCAATCATAGACGAGGAAACCGTGCTAGTAATTGCCATGAAAATAAGAACCAGTAAACCTGTCGTGGCACCATCTCCAAGTAGTGATTTCAGCACATATGGCATTACCAACCCAGAGTTGACTTGCGTAGCAGTCAAGGTGTTGGGATAGTCAAACCAGACAGGAGTTTTCTCGATTGCGCGGGCACTCAGACCGATAATCGTTCCAGTGCACCATGGAATTGCGATGATGACGACGGACACGAGGTCGTACGCTGGTACTGTGGAATTTACTTCCGAGGCGAAGGACTTTTGCCAGAATCCGGTGTCCATGAGAACGAGCGCAAGATTACCGAACTTCAGCACGAGGCCGAAAAGAAGTGCTGCAATATTCGTTAGTCTCGATTCGCAACATCACACGGATATCTTGTCTTACAGCTCTTGGATTTCATGGTCAGAAGTGATCCTTGGTAATTTCCAGAAATGTTATCATTCGTGGCTTTGACTTTCTCGTACAAGCCGGAGGGACCGCCGATATGTTCATTCGTCAACACTGCAAGCGAAAAATAGATCAACAGTATCAACGCAATAGTCGTATGCAAAAAATCCGTCAAAAACGTTGCCTTAAGCCCCCCCACTGCCGTATAAATTACCACACCAGCAGGAATTAGGATACAAGCAGCAATGACATGCATCCCTGTCATCCCGGTGATGAGTTGGGCGCCAGCAAGAATCATGCTTCCGCAGCCGAAGATGTTGTTGATGATGTTGAGCACGATGAAGACCATGTGAGCGTATTTTCCGTAGCGGATCTTGATGATTTCTAGAGAAGTGTGGGCGTAGGGGACGCGTAGTTTTGCTACTATTCCCAGAACGGCCATGAGGGCGATTTGGAAGGAGAGGCCGGATGCCCACCAGATTGGGAGGGCGATTCCCCATTTGTAGGTGTAGGCGGCTGAGAATACACTTTCGTTGATCCACATCCTACAGCATTTCACATCATAATTAACACGGATTCTCCATTCAAGCGAGTTTGCAACCTTTTTGTATCGCCAATACAAATTTGAACTTACCAACTCGAAAAAACGGCCGAGGCCGTTAATCCGGTTCCTACAGAACGATTCGCGACCATGAACATTTCGGACTGATCGCTGTCTTCTGAGAGATAGCGTTTTTGGATTCGGACGGCGGCGAGGATGATGATGCAGAAAAGGATCGAGAGGCCGATGACGATGCCGTAGCCGTCGGCTTGGGTGAGGAGTGCTACCGCCATCTTTGATCAATCGAGCTGAAATTCTCCAGGCATGTGAAGCACGAGATGAAAATCGTAAAGCTCTTACATCGTGAAGGGGATGATATTAAAGTAAAGCACAACGGCTGTATATATCCACTCTTCTAATGATGTGCCATTGGACTCCCATGATGCCATGCTGCTCCTTGAAATTTTTAGATGAGTACCCCTGCAACGCCTATGTTCTGGAATCCCAATGTCAGCATTTTTCTTTTTTATGGAAAGGTTAGATAAAGTCAGAATTGTCTACCAACGGGATGTGGTACCGCTCGTTGTGTTATGCGGCCCCAAAGCACGCAAGAGAAAGGTGGGGTTGTGAGATCCACACTTTGCAGCAATCTGATATTTTCTAGGTAATTCTTGAAGATATCCGCGATTACGCTTCTGGGAGAAGAGGGCTGCTTGATAAGGATCATGATGAGTAATCGATTTGTACGTCAAATTTGCATGGGTGGCCTCCATCCAAAAGACTCGGTGTTGTGATCTCGGAGTTAGGCCGGGCTGTTGGCGCTAGCATTTAAGCTTTCAATATGCGAAACTGTAGTTATTCGCTCACCACTCATAATAGTTGGACATGCCACTAGGAGTCTAAAATTTCGCTGTTATCCATGCATGTTCAACTATATCTCTCTCGATGGCCGATTTCAGGGGGGCCTGTCGGTTAGAAAGCTCGGGCCTCCCGCCGCCCCTTTCGCGATTCACCCTCCCCTTTATTCAAGCGAAACAATTTTGGCTGGGGAGCGAGAATGAATTCAAGTTGACGAGATTACACGAGTGCCTGGTTGAAATTTGATAAAATCCTGTTCTTCGGCTATTTCACGTAGCATCGGCGCTATTACTTCCGATCGCGATAATATCGATATTTCTTTGCTTAAGCATGGGCTGGCCGATCCCTGAATAGGCATCTATCGTCCTTATCAATTTGATCGTCCTGGATTATTTATCTTTGCGGGGAAAAGAACGTGACGACATTGTTGGAACGACACGAGGGACTGCTAGCGTGCTACCAGCTTGTAGTCCGTGTATTTCTTGGGTAAATAGACATCTTACTTTGGAACCCATGTAAGTATTTTTTGTTGCCCATCTAGTTATCATCCTGCGAACCGACCTACCGGTAGCTCTTCCCGTATCTTGACACCCCTCGACGAGGACTGCTTGCATACGTGAGGGGAATGGAACTAGGGATTGGCTAACGCTTCCCGCGTGCATGCTGTACCTCTGTCCTGCAGTTAGTCAGCCCTAGGACCTTTCTGGTCTTCAGGCAACGATTAAATTGTACTCAAAAGGGCGGTTGTCCTAACATGATAGAGAAACTTGAGGCACTTCTCGACTTTGGTTACTTTTGCTTGTCTGCCATTCTCGAAAATGATGTTCCGAAATCTAATTTTCTCATCGATTGCTCTTCATGCTACAGCCGTTTCTGCAGTTCTACAATATGACTACGTATGTGTAATTGATATACTATTTTCAAGTAACCGAAGACTAATACTTGTCTCTAGATCGTCGTAGGGGGTGGTACAGCTGGGGCTGCACTTGCTACGCGCCTCGCTCAGCGTCTTCCCAATTCTACGACACTACTTATAGAAGCTGGTCCAACAGGCTACGATGCAGACGTTATTAACGTGCCAGGAATGCGAGGTTTTGGCATTGGAACCATCTATGACTGGAATCTCACTACCGTTCCACAATCGGGCATTAACAACCGTATCCTTGGACAACCACGGGGCCATGTGCTAGGCGGCTCCTCTGCACTGAACTTTATGGATTGGACAAAACCAAGCGCTGCTGAGTATGATGCGTGGGAGACACTTGGCAATCCCGGATGGAACTGGACGACGATGAGTGAACATATCGATCGCGCCGAGATATTTACTGTCGGCGCTGGGGCAGCTGATTACAATCCAATTGCTGATGGTTTCACCGGCCCAGTAAAGACTCTTATCAGCCGTTTGGCACCGAAATTCCAAGAGTATTGGTTTCCAGCTATGAACACACTTGGCTTTCCACACAATTATGAGCCTTTGAATGGGAATAATGTCGGAGGGAGTTACATGCCTGCTAGTATTGATCCGGTCAGCTATGCACGATCGTAAGTTCAAATGAGAGTTCATGCTGCTGTGAATCTAAGCTCACCATCACAAGGTATTCCGCAACCACGTATATCCCGCTCGCCCTCAATCTTTCGAACTTCCGACTTTTAATTGAGACAAGGGTAGCCAAGGTAAATTTGAAGGCTTTGAGTGAGGGTGAGGACGAACCGTCGTTTGAAGCCACTGGAGTCACTCTCACAGACGGAACTATCATTGAAGCCAAACAAGAAGTCATCTTATCTGCGGGGGCGTTGATGACTCCACAAATTTTGGAGCTATCTGGGGTTGGAATCAAGTCCATACTCGATAATGCAGGAATCGAACAAATAATCGACTTGCCAGGGGTTGGAGAGAATCTTCAAGATCATGTCCAGACCTGCGTTGCATATCAACTCAAGCCAGAGTTTAGCCCGGGTTTTGACGAGCTGATAGTAAATGCTACCTACCAGTCCGAGCAGCTGTCACTGTGGCGCAATGGATTGTATTCTCAATATGATCAAGCTGACGAAGCATTTGCTTATCTCACTTGGGACCAGGTCACTGATGGAAATGCTGATTACCTTCTCCAACTCGCCGAGCAAGAAGTTCAATCTCGCGGCGCGAATGCAACAGTTGTCGATCAGATGAAGCTGAAATTCCTTCACGATGCGACAGTACCACAATTTGAAGCGGTCCTTCTCGATGGCTACAATGGAAACGCGGGCGCCAAAGGTTATCCATCAGCTAACAGTTCGTTATACGGAGAACTGTTCATGTCTGTTTGGATCGCAATCATGCATCCCCTATCCCGAGGGAACGTGCATATTTCCTCCAGCAATATCGAAGATCCACCCATAATAGACCCGCAATATCTCAGCAACGAGTATGACATTCAAACGGCCATCACAGCTGCTAAATTCGCTCGGGAACTTGCACAGACAGCCCCGTTGTCAAGTGCTTGGATTACGGAGTATGACCCTGGATTTAATGTCACCACGGACGATCAGTTTCGGGATTTTGTTCTGAATACTATTGGCACAGTGGATCATATGCTTGGGACTTGTGCCATGTTGCCGAAAAATGAAAGTGGTGTGGTCAACCCTAGGCTTGTGGTTTATGGCACGTCCAACTTGAGGGTGGTGGATCTTAGCATAGGTAAGTTCACATAATGCTTGATGCAAGACATTTGTGCTAATGATAAATAGCACCCGTACAACCCTCGGCGCATACTCAGACTGCGGCATACGGGATTGCAGAGATGGCGGCGGATTTAATTGTTGAGGATGCATCGCTCCATTACAAACCCATTGCCTCTTAGTTGGAAATCCGGTAGCACTAGTAGGCTCGCTATTCTTAAAGAAGTGGTAGTGTCCTCAAATATATCTATTGCCGGTTTCAGCTTATTTCTCTAATAGTCTAATATCAAATTGCGATTTAGTAGTAAAACTAGGCTAAGAGTATAATATAAGCGTTAATTCAGATTACGTAAATTCTAATAAACGCTCTTTAAAAGGGCGCTAAAAGGGGGATATTATATGAGTTTACCGTAGGGAGAAGGAAGAAAGAAGGGAACGAAAAATGCTTTATGCTTACTTGTCACCATCCTCGCCATCTCCAGTACAAGTTTCGAGAACCCCTTCTCCTTGAACCCTGAAATAATCTAGAAGAAAATCGCGAAAAGAAATCCCCTTGCCATTGAATGTGAATTTGGTCAGACCAGAACGAAAACCTCCTCCTCTAACCCACATTCTTCTTTTCCTTCGATAGCCCAGCCGTCCATATACCCTTCGAGATAACATTCTCCAATAAACTTGTACTTGTTCTTCCATTCTGATTGATCACCAGGAGTATTAGTCTGCGCCCGAATCACATATGGAACAGATCCTCCATATAAAATAACAATCGAATCCCCAGGCTTAGCAGAGAAGGGGCAGAGTCCTTCTAACTCTTCAGCAGTTCTGAAAAAGCAGTTTCCATGACACTCCACGGCCCCAGTATTCCTCGAGTATTTCATGTGGGAATTGAAGTGGCTCCTCATTGCGTCGGGGGAATCATCGTTGATATAGCTAAGATTGTTTCTCGACCCCAGCTGACTTGAAGTCTTGCCGGTGAGCATAAGAGGGTCGAAAATGCCAACGTAAGCCCTATGAAGTTTTTCGTGATTGGGGGGCGGCCTATAATACGGATAAGGCATGATTTTTTCAATGATTCCCACTTTTATACCAGTCAAAGGTAGAACAGAGCCTGCAGACTTAATGATTCTGTCGATGTCTGGTTTGGTATCGGCGGCAGCACGGTACGGGCATTCAATTGAGAGACCGAGGAGACCTAGGGCCCAATTACTACGCCCACGATGCCACCAGGACCAAGTCGGCTGTCGTGCCTCCAGTTTCCACGTCTTACCCCAGAAGTTCTCATGCCACGTTCTTCCTTCCAGTGCCTGGATTGCTGACAATATTCGTAGAGACCGATGTTCTATTATCCACCATTTTGTAAAACTTGAAAAGACATCGGAAGTTGATTTGCGATAATCAGGGACGAGATCTAGCGACAGTGAGTTCTGATGTCTGGTCTCGGTTCCGAATTGTAGCATTGCGAAAATTTTATCTCTTGGGTCTGTGGCATCAAGATCGAGCCCTTTCACAAGCACTTCCAATATTCCGTCTTCTTTATTGTCTCCTATATCTCTTGTCGCAAAAAGATGCTCGTAGATGGGAGGCATGAGAGCCTTGTGCGCCGAATTCGCTTTTTGATCCGAAAGACCGATGCATTTATTCACACGCAATAGTACTTGCCAGTCTAAGCTGTGTTCTCCGCAGCGAATAACTGCTTCCCTAGCGTTGAGTATCTCCTGTACAACCCATGTACGGCGAAACCAAGGGAATTCGAATAAAGGCCAGTCATCAACAAAGGTCGAGACGCCGATACCATTCATCAATGGATCATGAAGTCGGGCGAGGTCACTTGGACCTACATTAGACCCACTCAGTCCATTGTATCTATCGCTGATGGTGCGGATGGTTTGGATAGGCTTCCTTGTAGTTTCATTATCTTCGCCCAGCCAAACTACAACCTTCTCAGCCTGGCGGTACACATCTGCCATCAGAGCAACTTGGCTTGATCTCTCGTCAAGGTCGGCTTGATTGATGCAAATCGCATCAATCCATAGAATCGTAGCTGGCCCGATCTGTGGTCGTAAGCTTTTCAAGGCGGCATGCAGAGCAGCAGTGACGGAGAGGAGGTAGACAACACGCCCCTCGGTTCCAGGAGCTGTCAATGAGATGTCGTGTCTCTGTCTGGCATCTCCCCAGCAGTAAGAAAGGGCGGAATAAGCCGTCGCTGATGGCCCGTCCAACGAGGTGTAGGCCAGCGAACATGATATAGGCTGATCAAGAGTGCCTGGATCAAGGAGAAGAAGTCGGATTTCACGAGCACTTTGGTGGAGACGGCGGTAGAGACCTCTGCCCTGAATCATAGTATCATGTTGTTGCAGAGCCTGCCTCGGAAGTGTTGATACCATGGTCTCGAGAGGTGTTTCATCGTAATGAACCTCAATCTCTGCCTCTTGCACAAAATTGATCCAGCCTTCATATTGTGCCTTTGGGATAATTTGAATGGTATCACCCCCTCTTATTCCGCTGATCCATTCTCGAATCGAGGGATCCTCACTTTTGGATTCCCAGCAGATACTATGCCTGCGAAATTGGAAGCTGGCATAGATGTTGCGGTGTAGGGTCCTCTTGGGTACTCGATCATGACCACCTGGACTGATGACCGCGATGGTGAACCATGTACAAGAGTGCTGGTAAGTTCCGCCATACTGGTCTGCCTCGTCACCGTATCCTAGAAGCGTCAGAATATATATTTCCTTTGGTAGATCGTGGCCACTTACCTTGATCATGAGACATGGTCTTGAAGTTGACCCTACTGACAGTGCAGAACTTGTCAGGAAGACAAATCGAAACATAAACTTTCTCTGGACAGGATCTGGAGACTTCAACCAATGCTTCTCTGCTCTCTTTGATGACGCATGGTTGTAATGAACTCATCTCTGCACACTCCGAAGTGTCTCTCAGCCTTGCTTAGAGATTAAAAGTATTTTTGCAGCTTCGGGAATAAACACTGCCGTGATGTCAAAGTTAAAAGCGGCCGTACACCGTTGAATTTTTTCTTGTACTTGTCTGTCCAAGGTAGTACACTTACAAAATCTACTAGCATACCGATGGCAGAAGTCCGCAAGGTGCCGGCACCTACGATATGCAGAAGTGATTCACACCCCATATCCAAGGCATCAATGCATCTTTTGAATGTCCAAGGTCCATTTTGAGAGGCGGGTTTAGCGAGGATCCTACCTTTTCGCCGCTATCCTGTAAACAGCATATGGTGGGGAATTCCGGAAATGCTGCAGAAAGTGTACGACGCAATTAGTAACATCCAAAGCTTCGATGCCCAATACTGTATTAAAGAAGTGGCATTATCCTCAAATATATCTGTTGCCGGTTTTAGCTTATTTCTCTAATAATTTAATATCAAACTAGCCCTCATGCGACTATACGGCGCGTTAGAAAACCAAAAGTGGGGGATTTGGGGGCGAGAATAAAGCGATTCCCAGCGATTCATTGAACGATTCAGCGAATGAAGAAGCGTTAAGAGCCTAAAGTGGGTTCTCATCCCCTTTTACTCTGAAGGTGATAGACTTCGACCATGCTTCTCAAGCTCGCCCTTTGCAAGAGGGGTGGCGTTACCCGTAGCATACCTCCCTGACCTCTCATCCGATTTTCATTCAAAGCCATCCCCCAATCTCTGAAACCGGATTTAGAGGGTAAGTTGAACATGGCTCAGATGAAAGCAAAGTTACATCCATATTCTACTTATAAATGAACTCCTATATCATCTCACTTTTCGGGTGCCGAGAGTCACGCGGTAGGCTCTTACCAACCGATACCCCTTTTATGCCAATTGTGAACGACGCCTTAAAAAGAAGACAGGGTCGAACGTTGCCCGATTCTCAAACAAGATCTTTACCATTTCCGTATCCCCATGCTCGGCAGCAATCTGCAGAGCTGTTTTACCATCGTGGTCCATGCCATCGGGGTCCGCGTGCAGCTCTTGCAGGACAAATTCTGCAAGCCGAGGAAATCCGTAGGCCGCCGCATAGTGCAGTATAGTTTTCCCCTTGTGGTCTTGATTGTTTATGTTTTCCGGCCATCTGCATCTAGCGCTGACCATGAAATTTATCGTGCTTTCGAGAATGTTGTTCTTATATGATCGCTCCTGCTTTTTTTATTTATTTATTTACACTATTTAACGTCAAGCGGAGTACGCAATTTTTCATGATATCCAAGAATACCACAATCAGCGAGTCCTAGAAGTCCT
>QYAP01000158.1:0-72746 GCA_003988905.1 Hymenotorrendiella dingleyae
GATGCAGTTATCCGATCCTCACAATTGGTTATATCAGATGGGTTCTCCTGTCAGCGCAGCGGCTGTCTGAGCCTATGGTCCCAAATGTCACCTGACGATCCCGTGATCGTAACAACTCTATTATAAAAGTTAAATTATTATAATAGATTTAATTATAGCTTTTAAATTAATAGATTATATTTAATTCTTATATAAAACTAAAAATAATAAAATAAATAGCCCGAATATCTTATATTTCTTCGTTTATTTAAATTAAAATCGAGGAATTTAAATCAAAGAATCGATATTAAAAGAGGTTTATTTAAAGTAGAAGGTTTTTTCGATTATATATCTCTAATAAGCATTATTAATATTAATTGGTTAAAGCTTTTTAAATGTTACAGGTCCAGATCTGTGACCCTTAAGTAGTCGAGTAGCATATTGGACTTCCATCTAATAATAGTCCCTTTTTGGGCAGTTCACTGTTGGTCTAGTGGTAAAGCTACTCACCCTCCTAGCCTGTGACATAAAATCGTTATTATTATTTATAGAATTATTATTACTTATAAAATCATTATCACTTATAAATTATTATTATTATTTATAAGATTCGTTATTATTATTCATAGATTATTATTATTATAACTGCTTATAAAATTATTATTATTATTTATAAAATCATTATCGCTATTTATTAATATTCTTTTAAGAATAAAAGAAAAAAAGAATAGAATTATATCTTTATTTAATATAAAGAAAGAAAATAAGAACTTATTTTAATAATAATAGAAAAAAAAGAAAAGAAAAAAAAAAGAAATTTCTTTAAAATAGAAAAAAATATATATCTTAATAGAAATATCTTATAATATTAAAATGAATAAAAAATAACTTTCAGATAAACTTTTAATCTATATAAAATAAACCCTTAGAAATATATGAAATAAAGGCCCACCAGAAGCTTTTAAATACACAGAAACTAGGGAATCTGAGATAATACTACTCTTACCAAAATCTCACTTAGATTTCTAGAATATATATTTTAATTATGCCACCGTAGGGTCGGTAACCGAACCTGACTTTACGACCGGTTTAGAACTGTATGTTCTTGAGAAGCTAACCAGTATTTTTCATATCACAAACCCCTACCGACACTAGAAAAACAATATCTTGTTATCTCATCTTGTATTTATCCGCCAACCCAAGGTCCGTACACACGATAGCAGCTCGCTCCTTTACTCTCGGCCCCTAGGCCTAAAGGAAAACATATTGAGAAGCATTCGACTGTAAGCAGAATATAGATAAGATTTTGCTTTTAGGCAATATAACTTCAATTGGCCCTCTGTTCTTTTGAAGGGGGTTAAGAGATCAAGGGTGAGTCCAAATGAAGATACCGGCAAGTCAATATACCTGTGCGACGAGTTAAGTCGCTCCCTTTTCCATGGAATTCCCGGCCACTAAACATAGAGCAGTATCATTCTTAACTTCGGTACAATTGCGCGATCAGCGGCACTGATTGTTCACGAGAGTTTCACTTGCAGAAAACGGAGACACGGTTCGGAGGAAAGTTAGACGAGAAAACTCCTTGCTAAATAGGAGAATCGGTTCAAAACAGGAGTCAAGCAGATGCAGGAAGGCATCATGCGATACAATGTTACTTTTTTGAGGGGAAAGATCGCTAAAATGCAGGAGTAGGCGAAATGGGAGATTGGCTCTTGCAAATGCAGTGTGCGATTCGCCGATTCGATATAGCAACATGGGATCGAGACTGCATCCGAATCCAGAACAGTAGTGACACAAATGCAGGTCTGTATCCAACCCATCCTGCATCTCATCACTCGCCAAGCGGGTAAATTGAGCGTATTTTTTACTGTAATGGTCCTTTATCCTGGTTACTTCGAAGTGTTCCTCCAGATTGTTGCAGTATACTGTATACCCTTGACGTCCTTGCCTCTTCTGAACTGTGCGAGCGCCATTTTCACTAGTCTAATACAGTATATTAGCCAATGGTAAATAATAAAAGACAAAATAGGGTGGCGAGGTTACCCCACTATCGGTCTGTTGGTCTCACATCTAGGTTACCCGGCGATACGGCATAAAAAAAAATCAAAAGTTGTAGAATGACAGCGAATATGTCGTCTTTTTTTTCAGCGCTTTACCAGGAGGACCAGAGTGACTTCCTTTATGCTTGTATGTCGTCTCTGTGGCCAATAAAAACTTAATGTGCGACTTCCTGGGATTGAGATGTTATCGAATTCGGGTATTCGCCACTCGAGAAAAATCCAAAGCAATAATTTGTCTCTCGCAAGTTTAAGCACGTCGGCCCTTTTAGTGAAGCTATATTTAAGCCAATGGTATTTTCAATATATATTTGGTCTATATCCCTTAATAGTTGGTGCGAATCCGTTAGATTGACAACAAACACTTCTACCACCTACACGAAGTTCTTGATATTTTATGCAATTGATGTGCTTCGAATGTGCCCAATTACTTGGTATTGAATGCGATTGCGTGAAGAGAGATTAACGTTCTGGTAACCCGTAAATCGGACCTACCAGTAACCTTGGTCCTGGGATAGTCAGTTAATGTATGCATCCAAGGTTTCAAGATCTTCTACCATCACATAACTGCGAATTTGCCGAAAAGACCACAAAGAAATATAAATTGGTAAGTCCCAAGTATTTCGAAATGGGCCCAGTACGAAAAATATTTGTTCAATCTTACATCCAGGTTTCCGGCCGATGATCCTTATATTCATTGGCCTAGCTGGAGATGACAGCTGAAATTTGACAGCGGATTGCTCATATTATTGCCCTTGAAAATATTAAAGCAGAAGACTTAGAAAGTTTTCGCACAGGTTGAAAGTACAAATGCGATAGGACTCAAAGTCAGTTTATGGTAGCTCGGGCTGGACATGATGTGCATGTCTAAATTTAATATAAATTTGGTCGTATGGAATCTTCCAAAATTTAGCCAGGGTATCTGGTGTCACACTGAGAATAAGTGGGAGAAATGGTGTTTTAAATTGTGCTGCCCGAAAGAGGAACGACAACGGACTCAAGGAGGCGAGCCGAGGTGAGTCACGTGATCACGATACGCTTTTTCGGTTGGAACTTGGAAGGTGTTCCAGTAAGGTGTGAACGTGCCGAGGTATGCACTTGAAGATTGATGATTGTGGTGTATAACAGTTACCTTTCGAGTGTTCCAGGAGTTTAGCCTTCTTGTTCCGCCGTAGACGTCACTTCGTAAGCTTACTGCAAGTCTGTAACACATGATACCGCCCCCAACTACTTGTAAGCCTTAACGAACCCGCCATATATCTCCTTCTATATATACTTTAAAAGTACAGCCATTATTAAAAAGCCTCTTACCGGTAAATCCAAAAAGCACCCCCTGGGGGCGAGGCATTTTCTGGGCAGACAGAAAATCCTCGTTTATCGCAAATCGTAAGTGATGGTGCTGACAATCCCATTCTTTTTTTCGTATTCGTCGAGGGTCCTATTGGTCAGATCGTAATATTGGCTCTGCTCGCGTGGCTGGAAAAGGCAGGCTTGAATTCTCGGTAAAGGCGGGGGAGAACGAACGAGAAGTCATGGAACAAACGGGATTGACACTTCAGAAGAGATAGTACGAAAATATAACAACTTTGTTGAATAACACTGATGTTCCTGTATCGTCCTGAAAATAAACTTTTTCTACATCGGAAACGACCGAGACAAGCTTCACATCTGTGCTTCACAGGGCTCGTCAGTCAGTGCTCTGCTGAATTCGCTTACATCATCACGCTCGCAAGTTGAAACTCAATCGAGCGACTTGCATTCCGTAGGCAGAAACGCGCTAGACCCTCCCGCACAGATTGTCTCAGGGAGAAAACGGAGCCAACTTACTATATCCCCATCAATTCCGCATCAAATTCTATTTGGCTGGTTCGTTTGCTCTTTTCGGTTTATTTTTGTTTTATGTCATTTACGTGATACTTTGTTAATCGACAACATGGAGGGAGTCGAGCCTAGCACCGCCAAATCAGTGGAAAAGTACGAAGATGATGTCAGTGTGAACAATTTGAATATGAAGGAGAAGGAGGAGTTACGGAGCAGACAGGCGAGGGATTACAATATTTCACAGTCTGAGGAAACTTGGAAGCAGGCTATCAGATTGAATCCGAGAGCTTTGGGATGGTGTATGTATTCCCTTGTGAGATATGTCGGAGTGATTCTAAAGTCTGGAATAGGTTTCTATGCTCTCTTTACTTGCATAATGTGGGGATATGACGGTCTGGCCAGTTCAGTTTGTATTCAGATTCTGCCCTCCAAGCACTTAACTAACGTCGGTAGATTGTCCTCGCCATCGCGAATTTCAGACAAGATTACGGTACAGAATTTAATGGAGAATTTGTTATTCCGGCAATATGGCAGCTAGGTCTCGGAGGAGCAAGTCTCTTTGGACTCCTATTTGGGGGTGTTGGTGCCGGATTGGTAGCTAAGAAATGGGGACGACAGTTGTGCATGTTTCTTTCGTACAGTACGTACACAAAATGCAATCTTTACCCCCGGTTCTCTTAGTTCTGGGCAGTATGCAGTTGCACCACAGAATACTTTTCACAGAGGCAATTTTCTCAATCATTCGAACAAACCACTAATTCATGATATAGTGTTCTCTATCGCAGGTGTTTTCCTACAGTGGTACTCACCAGGAAACCTCCCGATGCTCTTCGGTGGTAAAGTCCTAACGGGAATTCCACTTGGAGTCTTTATCACAATCGCGCCAACATACTGTGCAGAAATTGCCCCTATTGCGCTTCGAGGCTGCGTTACATCTGCAGTAAATTGGAGTATCGTCCTCGGACAATGTTTGGCATACGTAGTCATGCGACAGACGCAATACAACCAAGGGGCGGGTGCATACCGCATCATTTTCGGCGTACAGTGGATTTTTGCAGGTGTTGCATTGACTGCTCTTCCTTTCTTCCCCGAATCGCCATATCATCTTGTGTCCATGGGAAGAATTGAGAAAGCGAAGGCAAATGCAATACGTCTTCGCGGAAATACCTTCGATGTGGACGGATATATTTCTTCGATACAGGTGGATTTGGAGACACAGGCAAGGACTCAGAGAGAGGCTTCTTTCAAGGAATGCTTCCAGGGCAAAAACAGCCTACGTACGCTCATTGCTATGTCCACTTTCTTCGTTCAGTCAGTCTGCGGTATTGGCTGGATTATTGGGTATGTTGCCTTCTTCCACATTTCATGTCGAGGAAATACTTAGTAACGGTTGCTAAACGAACAGGTACATGGCGTACTTCCTGCAACTAGGCGGACTTAGCGTCCCATCTTCTTTCGATGCAACGGTCGCTTTATCTTTCCTCATGCTGCTGGGAAATATGGTTGGTTGGTACTTCGTCGAACATTTCGGTCGTCGTAGCACGGCTGTTTACGGTAAGACCCTTCCCACATCACCTCAGACCTACCTTGAAACCCAAAGTCAGGCTCCCACACCGAACACCCAGACACTTTCTTAGTATCTCACACAGCTCTTATTTCACATATCATACTCGATGAATGCACAAGCTGACAATAACTCCGCGCATCAGGTTCCTCCGCCCTTACACTCACTCTCCTCCTCATCGGAATCTCAGCTTGCATACCCTCCAAGAACGCGATCTGGGCTCAGGTTGGTTTCATGGCAATTTGGTCAATCACTTACCAGTCTACTATCGGCTCAGTAGCTTGGCCAATCGTTGCCGAAGTCTCAAAATCATCTCTCCGAGGACACACACAATCCCTTGCTACTGTAACAAACGGCCTCGTTGGTGCCGTTACAGGTGTTGCGTTACCATTCATGGTCAATCCCGATCAGGGTAATTTAGGTGGCAAAGTTGCATTCATCTATGCAGGTTTCCTAGGTGTCAGTTGCATAGGAATATGGTTTTACTACCCGGAGACCAAGGGGAGAACGTTCGTGGAGATTGATCGTTTATTTGAGATGGGTGTCGACCAAAGAAAGTTTGAAAAGACAAGGTTACCAGAGGAGTAATTAATCACTGCATCTCGATTGTAAATAATTTGGCTTGGGAGTTTGAAAGTGTAATTGCATCTGCATCGGCATGGGTTTGGCGTTTGAATTAGACTATTATATTGGTCTTGGCAATGCACCAATTTGTACTGTATAATAGACGAAACTTTGGATAGGTTAACGGTACTCTATGTATATAATGAATCAATTACTGCTCTCCAGACTACCACGTCAAAAAGTCTTCCTCGCTCTTCAAGCTTGGTTTTTGGAAGCAAGTTATGAAGTACTGTATACAAACACTCTTACTACATTCTTGGAAATAACTAGAACAAGGATGCTCTTATTTCACCCGGATATCTCTTTTTCTCTTATTCTGATTCATTCTTTTCAAAAAAAGAAAGAATCTTGCCATGCATCTTTCTAATTATCTGCTTATCATGTTAAATCCTGCGCACCAAGATCCTGAAATTTATAAAAAAAAAAGAACGCCTTCGATCACTGAAAACAAATGGGGGGTGGGGAGGCTGCATATATAAGCCCAGAAACGGGGGCCAAAGGGGGCGGGCCACGTGTCAAAGACACGTGATACCCGAAAACTCAACACTGTGCTTTTGCTTTAAAGCATTCCAATGATTCCTTATTCTTTGCAGAATGAATTGGAGAATTCAGACAATATTTAAAATAGGTGAAACTAGTCTCTTAAAAGCTCATGATAAATAAGTTCCCGAAAATGCTCCAGTATTATAGCTTGCGACATGCTTTGTTCATATGACGCCAAATTCCATTTGAAGACAGCATACCATTTCCAATATTTACCCCTGGATGACCAGAAGTAACCCGGGCTTCTTCATTTGTCAGTGTGTTGATGGGCCATGTTCCTTGTTCCTGTGGTGTTACCGGTATTTGAACTTTCTCTGAGGCAAGTGGGCGTCTAGGTCATTGGTAGTTCAAACATCACAAATACATCATTAGACGGGTGCACTCAGGGAAAGTCATCATTTTTGTGAATGTTAAGATTAACTAAGGGCCCGTGCCCACGCTAGTAGGAGCCCCGCATCCTGGTTGCAGATGCCTAAAAACAAACAAGATGTAACAAAGCTAGACACAACACCTACCAACCATCACCCTTCAGACTTGCTGACAAGCTAGCAATACGACAACGCAATTGCGCCCCTCATCTCCTATTCTACAAGCAACAATCTCTACTGCACCTCTGCCGACCCAAAACAACCAACTTCCTCATACCTCTTGATACTCTTCGCAAGCATAAACATGGAGGAATTTTTATTGGGCCGAATGCCTCTCGAGATCAGGCTGCTGATCTACTCCAGCATCATCGAGAACTACAAGGAGGAACAGAGAAACCATCCGGACTTGTTTGCGCACCCAGGTGCTCGAGATAAATGCCTCGCATTGCACGGAACGCTTTTCGAATACAACCCTACCACCAATGAGTTCAAGGATCTGGTCCGCGCCGATGACCGAGGAACAGAACAGCACAACTCCCCAAACGCATTTGAGCGCGCGATGCTTAGCATACCAACGATTTATCGGGAGTTTGTAAGCATGAGAGTCCGTGAATCCGTCTTCGTGGTTGAATCATGGTGCAAACCTGGCTATACTACTGCAGTATATCTAGACTTTCGGTCAGATGTGCCGCCTTTGATTCTGAGAGCGATTCGCAGTATTGGAATTGTTCTACCGTGAGTTTACTGGCTGTGTCCATTCGATCCGTACTGATTTTTCTTTAGAGAAACATGGGTTCATAGCACTTTCGTAGAAGAACAGAATATCCAAGCCTTTGTTGGTTTTCTGGATTCGATGCTACCAATGTCGTCGGTATCATCAAATTATGTAAATAACCAGAACCTACCTAGGCAGTTCTACAGAATGTGCTGATCCGTGAAAATGTTACAGTCAATTGCCCTTGCACATGCTTCCTTGCTTCTTACTATCACGTCTTTAACTATAAGCTTCGGACGGCAAGAGCTATATTTAAACTACCGTCGTGAAACCGGTGAGTTTCGATGTACATGTATCCTCATCCGAAAATAGAAACTAAATTTTCTGCTAGGACAGGTGAACATCCTCGGTCAGAATACTGCCGCAAACCCCTCATGGCGCTTCCAAACATCGCCCTGGCAGATGGCACTGCTTAGTACCGTCCCCAAACTCTTCAACCCTACGGGCCTCAAATTGGCAGATTTTGCGCTGATGGAGAAGCCACGTTACCCCGTTAAGGAAGGCGAAGATGACAACAATGTCTTTTGGAAAATATTCAAGTGCGACAAAAGCAATAGTGGTTCTTCAGATGTTCCTTTACGAACCTTCGGATGTGCAATGTTGAGAGCTTCCAATTTTGATACGCCATGGATTGAAGTGGACGGTGGGGAGTGCAGCGGACAACTGATTTCTATGATCCAGAGCATGTGTATCTAGTTTCTATGATTGCATACAGGAAAGCAAGCGAAGGAAATCCCCGGGAAAGCTGAAGGTTTGGAGTGTACCTATGATCGCCTGCGGGGTAATCCTATTGTTGGTATCACAGGGGTGGTTCTACGTACGTAGGGCTCCGGGGGTTGTAATCATATATTCGTGTAAGGTAGAAAGGGAGTCTAAGGAAGAGAAGTGAAGTTATCCCCTCCAAGGTGCACGAGCCACATGCCTCGATGCATTCCGACGATATATTCCAACACCTATCGTTGAGAGTGATTGGGATTTCTCCTCGATGCTTGGGACAAGTTTGGCCCAACTACACACACATCTTACAATTCGGTTATTGGTTGCCGAAGAGTAATGGCCGTCTACGGAAATAGCTGCGCCAAATTACACGCTACGTTGCGGTTGATCTTTCCACTACTTATCAGATAAGTAGTCCTAAAATAGAAATATCCACAATAATCAGAACATTGCCCGTGACTTTGAATATACAGTTCTCAATATAGTATTCTGCAATTCTTGGCTGCTTTGACTTGGCCCCCCTGTCTTCAGCGCTACAGTACTATGATCTGTTCGTTGGGACACACCCTAACCATCAACTCAGAAATCCACATTATCCCCCCAGACACCATAATAATCCCAAGTTTCTCCGCACTACACACCCATCCTCGATACTGGGGTACTAACTCTCTTTCCTGGGAACCATCGCGTTGGATCATATCCCCTTAAGACCCCACAGTACCCCCTCTCTCTTCGGAATGATTCCTTGAATTCCCTAAAGATGTAGCACCATTTATACCTTGGTCCGGCGGAGCGAGAGTTTGTCCTGGTCGTAAGTTCTCTCAGGTTGAGTTCGTGGGTGTGCTGGTGGGGATATTTGAAAAGTATAGATTAAGGCCGAAGCGCGAAAGGGGGGAGGATGAGGAGGGTGCGAGACGGAGGTTGAGTTTGTTGGTAGAGAAGGATGTGGGGATGAAGTTGTTGTTGCAGTTGATGCATCCGGAGAAGGGTTATTGTATGTGAGGAGAGGGGTTGAAGAGGTGCAGGTGAGGAAATGGGAGTTGAGGGGGTAAATGGCTTGCGAGTAGTGTCGTAAAAAAAAAACAGTTAACGACAGTCGGGTATTCATTTTGTCCTCTCCTCGTGCCCATAATCTACAAACAGCGCAGCAGTACCTGCTAGCACATCTATATACAACATTCCTTGCATGCTTGCAAATCCAGCCAGCCAGCCGCAATTCAAAAATCAAAAAGCGCTGCAGACAACGCTGGTATATCGTATCGTACTGCGATTCCCCTTTTTACTCTGTTCCACTGATCGTGTTTGGCTCCCTGCAAGCTGCTCGTATGTACAGTACAAGATTCCATAAGCGACCGTGAGGTACTCTATCAACAAATCATCTTTCTCCCCTCAATTCTGCCAAAGCACTCGCCAACTCCAAATGAAAAACCTATGTGTGCAAAAAAAAAACGCCAAATTGCAAGATATCCACATTACAAACATACAAAAAAAAAACGAAAATATGCTCAAAGAAAAATGGCCAATCAATCAGGTCCATCCTCATACCCACCAGCATAGGGATTCCACTCCATCCCCGGGTAACTCGTCGCGCTCATCGTAACCGTCGGCTCCCCATCCATCTCGTAATACCCCTCGAGACTAGTCGGCACCGAGTTCCCTGGAGGTCTTAAGTTCCGAGCTTGTTCAGGGCTACCATTAAAGATTTTCTCTTCCGCTGATTTGTTTCGCTGGTGGCTGTTCGAGGCAAGACTCGTTGATGCTTGCCTTGTTGGATCCGGGTACGTTTGTTGAATCTGATTCGCGCTAGTGTTGGACCCGAAATTGGTTTGGATGGGTGAGGGTTTCGGCGATGGGTTTTGAACTGCGTGGTCGTCGGTTCCCAAGGTGACTTTAGGGAGACGGGGACTCGCGTCGTAGAGATCGGAATCAGGGCTCTGACTATGGGTGGTAAGAGTAGTAGTCTTGAAATTCTCGTAAGTCGGGCTATCCTCCTGCATCGTGCTGCCAGCGTTTCGTCGAATTACAACCTCATTAGGCAGAAGCGTTGGACTTTCAAGTCTCTCTGGCGTTATGATGGGACTAGGTCTATGACGGCTCGACTCTAGCGAGACCTTCCCAGCCATGTCCTTCTCGTCTGTGGTTTGTACACTTGAACGTCTCCTTCTTGAATCTTCGTTTCCAGACAATCGTGAGACAGCACTTACTGCGGTCCTGCGGCTATTAGAGTGGCCAAGGTCTATGCCTAGGTTGGTATTTTGTGAGACTGACGGAGAGTGATGTGGTTGCCATCGGTTATCCAGACGAGATGATTGAGGTGAGTCTGGGGGTGGGGGTGCTGGAAGATCTTTTGCGTTGGGGTTAACCGGAGAAAATGTGGAATCGGGTACAGGATAGCCTGCCGGCGATTCCGGGTGACGCAAAATTGGCTGCTGAAGTCTTTGGATGGAACTATGTCGACCCTGCATGCTATTGGCAGGAGGAGTAGAGGTCATTGTCGTATTAAATGCAATGACTGGATCCTTCTCAATGGGTGGCGGTCGACTGTCTTCATTGTCGTCACCTGGAAGTGAAAGCTGATACGGCCGCTGTTGTCCACTAGGCAGGCGAGCAGGCGAGCGAGCTAGCAAGTCTTCAGAACTTACACGATTATTGGAACGCTTCTGATAATCCTCAAATGTTTCGAGGGGGCCGGAATTGGTGCGTTTATGTACAGTCGATCCATTAGACGTTTGAACATGCAGTGGGCTATGGCCAGTGGCCTGCGGTTGCCTGGGTTGGCTAGATGGCGGCGTATGTTGCGTTGAATCGCTGGTGGTCACTACGCGGGCTGGCTTTGGAAATAGACTGTACTGATTCGGCGTTTGGTGTTGTTGCAGAGAATGAGTTTGCGGAGGAGCAATCTCACGGCCGGGAGTGCTAGATACCTGATGGAGTCCATGACTAGGCGCGATTTGCTGGACATTGTTAAAACCTCTGGGATCATATTCTGAAGGCACAACTGTAGCCCCTTGACCTCGCACCAATGTATAGCCGCCGGGTATAGGCACTTGGTCATACTGGGGTTCCCTGCTAACTCGGCGACCACGGTCTTGGGAGGTAGATGTCGGCTCTGGTGAGAAGCTCGAATGTTGTTGACGGTGCGACCTGGGCTTGGAAGGTTGGCTTGGTGGGAATTGCTGTGGAGGTTGTTCTTCCTGCAGGTCGGTATATGTCTGCGCTGGTGGTAGAGGCTGGGAAGGGATGTTAGGCTGGCTACCTTGGGACCGAGAATCGCTTCGATCTCTCTCTTGTTGGTACGACTTGCGACCTATTATGCCATTCAGTAAACCAGCTGCAGAAGGTCGACGAGATCTGCTTTTAGTCTCTTTGCGTGGTGTTTCTATCTCTTGTTGTGGTTGTGGTTGATAGGGTGATTTTGAGGAGACAGGACTCGGCGTGAATTTCGAAAGAAGTAAACGTGATCGACTGGACGCCCGCATTCGGCTTGTGCTGGATTGGGTGCTAGTCAAGGGAGGGCCTTGTTGGCCATCTAAAGGAGCGGTCTGAGGAGGCGAAGTATTCAAAGTCAATTGAGGTGGTCCGCTAGGCGCTTTTCCACTATGGGTAGTTTGCACTTCTCCCGTATTGTGGTGCGATTGCGTGGATGTCTTTGTGGACGGGCCCTCGGATTTGGCAAAGAATCCAGTCAATCCTGAGAATCGCTTCTTCTTCCCTGGTTCATCTGTCATACCTGTGGTACTCGATCTTGCGAGTTTCGGCTTTGTTGTGCTCGAAGTACTGAAAAAGGTGCGTTTTTTATCGGGTACAGGCGATTGATCGCCAGAGTCCATGAGAACGCTCCGTGAACCAGAGTAATGCGCTACTACGCTTTCGCGGCTCTGCGGAGGACCAAGACCAACCGTCGATGCACGATTCAGGTTTCCAAAGAAACTTGTTCTCTTTTTATTGCGCTCTTTTGCCTCCTCGGACGTAAAGGAATCAGCATAATCGTCACCGCCAGTCAGTTGTGCCACACCTGGGGAAGGCAGTCTAACGTCTCTGGATTGCGACCCATTTCGTTCTCTGGATGTACCCCGAGATACTCTGCCACTCAATTCTCTGAAGAAACCTCCCGAATTACGCCTGGTTTCGCGAACTTGCGTTTCTGTCGGTGGGCCAACTCCAGGGAGTTGGTATTCATTGGTTTGATGCCGTGGCAAGAAAGCCTCCTCACGCGGAATTGGAGCTTGGTAATAATGTGCCGGTAGGTCGCCGCTATCTCTAGGGATATCTGAGCCAGCCCCTGAGCGGAAGAGGTCGGGATATCGCTGAGCAGATGATGGAGGTTGCTCCCATGGCTTTTGAGCAGGGGTTCCTTGGCAAGGGCCGCGTTCTTGCGCAGGTCTTTGGCTTGAGTTAGACATTCCGCGACTCCTTGTTGGCTCCCAGGAAGTCGTGGGATGGTACATCGCTGCATCATGTCCTTGGATCGCAGGTAAGTTCGAAGATAACGCTTCATTTGGCCGCCATGAGTCTTCTGATCGTCTGTAGTTTGCAGCTTCGAGGCTTCGAGGACCACTTGATGATTGATGTGCGGATGTTTGAGTATTTGTACGTTGACTATGCTCTGAAGATATTCGCACTATCCTTGCCCGTGTTGGAGACGATTGCACGACAGAGGCTTGCTCAATTGGTGAGTCGTCCGGTACAAACCAGGATGACATCTCTTGACTAGCCCGATCGGCACCAAGAGAGACATCGCTACCCTCATGATCTGGAGTGAAACCATATTGCTCCGCTCCTCGTGCTGTGTCTTGATATTTGCCACCAACTTTAGCCTCGGATGCTGACTTTTGCTTAAGCGATCCAAGACCAAAACCAAAAGTAGAGGTGGGACGAATAGGTGGAAGAAACGAAGGCCCATTGTCTTGCTGCTGCCCCTGCTTATCAGGAGGGGGAATGAAGTTATCCTTAGCAGGATCAGGCGTAGACGTATAAGTAACATTGATGGGCCCTTTATGTTGCGTCAATGGTGGTGGCGATAAATCCTCAATGGTACCTCCTCGAGGTCTACTAAGAACACTTATACTAGAATTAGCTTTGTGGGAGTTCGATTCGGCGTTTGCCAGCTGTAGATCTGTCTGGTGAACTGTATCCTTTGGAATAGATATCGGATTAGATGATGCGGCCAAAGCTACTGTGGCTAATTCCGGTGATACTGTGGTGTTCTGGCCAGGAATGGAGTCTGCTGATATTGGTGATACGATTTCTTGTTGTGTGGCAGTGGATTCAGTAGATACTGGCAAATCATTGAACGAAACCTCTCGTTCAGTCGCTGGCAAGGTCGATGCCAACGAATCGGAACCTTCTGGCTTTAGAACCAAGGCAGCATCGCCAGTGGTTGAATTTAGGATATCGGCTGTGTCAGCTTGAGATGGTACTACTACCCAATCATTCAGCTCTGGCGAACCCTCCGGCGCCGAATGAAGTCTGGGCTCATGAGTGTCTGATATGTTGGATGGAAAGTCAATTGGGGCTGGATTGCTTCGAGCATCCTCGTTCGCTGGGGCGATCCAGTCTGCGTGTTCGCTGTTTTGGGCAGTCTCTCCTTCGGCTGCTGGGTCAGCACTGAATGAGTCCCATGGAGCTTGGCTTTGAGATGCGGTAGGGTTATCCTTGATACTAGTTTGTGGGGTTGAAAGATCTGCAGAAAGAGCCTCACGGGGTATAAGCGAATTATGCCGGGAACTCGCATCACCTAAAAAGTCTATTCTATGGCCACTTGTAGGGCTAGATACCGGTAAAGGAGGCGAAGAGCTTCGATGAATTACTCGAGTAGGAGTCTGAGGTTGGTCTGTCGCTGAATTGTTTTGATGCTGTTGGGGTGGTGGATCAACACCAGAAGACCGGGAAAGGTTGAGGAGCGGGCCCCAGGAGGAACGACGCTCAGTTTTTGTTTTTTCAGGAGTTGTCTGTAAAGGAAATAAAACTTAGTAATCTGTTCAAAGGCAGTGCATAATTACAAAGAGATAAAAATCGAAACGATGCAATTTCCCCTAGTCGTACACGGCCTGCTACGCAGGATGACAATAAGGCAGGTATCTCAAAACAACAACACCAATTACCACAGCGCTAATCAGTGCTGGATATTCAAAATATAAAAAGAAACGCCCACAACCCATTGCGGTCCGGCTTGGAAGGAGATGTCAGTCTACCTTGTCTCCGCCAGATCCTCTAAGCCTGCTCTTGCCCTTAGCAAGCAGCCCCTTGCCTGCTTTCCCCGCTTTACCACCAAAGATACCAGCCGTATGAAGAAGTTCCTTGCCCTTTGCCTGGACTTGTTGACTAGTCAATTTCGCGCCGCCTGGGGAAAATCCTTGCTGACTGCCACTATTTGGAATTCCTGGGCTTAGTTTGGTATTGGGTGTTGAAGGCGTTGTGGGGGAGCTAGCATTTAAATACTGCTGGTAATATGGGGCTTGAAGTGATGCGGGCCCTCCTGTACCAGTAACCTTGGCAAATTTTGATTTTACTGATGAGCTTGGTACACTCGTCTTTGGGACGCCCCGTGGTCCGGTTGGATTTGCATACTCTGGGTTCTGCGCTTGCAAAGTTGTCATCCAGGAATTCAGGCCGGACTCCATGTTTGCGTAGCGGAGTCTTGTCGTGTTGAACATTTTGATACGCTCTTGTTGAGATTTCAAGGCTGCTATCTCTTTAAATGCAAAAATCCTCTCATCCTGGGGTGATTGAGTGTTAAACGGCTCTCGTACGGGAGACGCGGCGTTTGAATCGAGGGAAGGCAAATCAGCAGATGCTTGGAAATAAGGCTGAGGGGATCTTGCAGGGTGTTCATCTTCCGGTGGTGATGTTGATATTGGATATGATACCTCAAGCTCTTTTTCTTCGGCGAGCGACTGCCGACGAGGTTCTGCTGGATGTCCTACAGAGGCGCCCCCAACACCAGCCCCAAGTATAGAACCTCCCATCAGTAGCGCTGCATCTCTACTAACACGATGGTCCCCAGAATGAGCCGAAGGTATAGGACTACCTGATGTATTAGATTGCCTTTCATCAAGAATTAGCCCGCTATAAGCAGGCGCAGGAATTGGAGATGGGCCTGGCACTTCATGCGTGAGATGACCAGCCCCAACCTCAGATGTCCCCGAGCTCCCATCAAGCTCGCTACGAACAACATTGCCTTCACCCTGCGTCTCGACAACCTTGGCGTCTGGTTCAACTGCACCAGGGACATTTTCTGAACTTCTTTCCCACGAGAAGCGTTGTTGAAGGGCAGGTACGGCAGCATCAGGCAAGCGTGATATCCTACGTGAGCTTAGAGGTGGAATTGGAGGTGTTCCAGCTTCATCAAAATCGAGAGTCTCATTAGTTGCAGAAGATATTGACGGATTGTCAAGAACTGCCGACGCACGTTTTGAGTCACGATTGCTCGTTGATGCCCAGTAATTGTCGTACTCCGCAGGGAGGTATGTACTCTCTCTAGCCTGTCCACCCTGGCTTAGTCGAGCCGAGAGCCTAGAGCTGTCGAGATGTCCCGACGAGGATGGTGTGAGTGTGTTCTCAATTTCTTTGGTGAGTCTATCGTTCTCTTCGTCTTGATCGATACTCATCGTCGGAGAATCTCCCGATCTATTTGGTTCTAACGATGATTGCCGCTGTGTAAAATATCCAGAACCATTATCCTGCTGAGGTGGTGTATCGTTTGATGGTGGTGTCGGCCCCGGGCTTGGGTCCGCCGATACATCTCGGTGACCTGCGTCAGGACGAAGTTGTGTCTCCGGAGGAGCCTGTTCGAATTTCGATAGCACTCTCGGGTCAAGAGGAGCTTTCGAGTACAAACTTCCACCTGGGGCCATAGCAGGATCAGGGGATGGAACGGTATCGCTTGTAGTGCTTTCGGTATCTTGAGCGGCCACACCGCCATAATTTAGTGCAGGTATGTTCTGATGTGCAGTTGGCGTGATATCGCGATCATGCCCATAACGGATGTCGGGAGTAGTTGAGGGTTCATTTGAGGAATTTGACTCGGTTGTAGCAGAGCCTCCTTCGATTTCTTGCTGCGGCGTATCGCTCCTCGTCGAAGTTGCATAAGAATTCCAGGTACCAGGGATTGCTGGGCGGAAACTTGGCTCACGTTCAGCTAACGGGCGCGAAGAATCAGAACCAGCACTTGGGTTTAAATCGGTGACAATGACCTCATGTGCATGCGGATGATTAGATGATGTTCCAAGATCGGGTGTTCTCGCGGGGCTATTGCCAGGACTAGGAGTACTGAGATCTCGCCGGTGACCAGGCTTAAAGCCCGGAACATCAGGTCTGGGGTGGGCTAGAGGTGCATCCTGTGACTCCTTTGGCGAAACTGGTTCATTTACAACCTCAAGAATAGTAGAAGGTGTTGTGGAGAATTCTCGGTTTCGATTGTCGGGGGCAGCAACACTTGGAACTCGGCTCATGATAGGGCTAATTCCAGTAGTGCCAGTACTCTCGCTATCAGTTCTCCTAACCCCGCCAGCGGTTCGTGAAGCTGGAGTATTAGGCAAGGAAGAGTCATCAGATCTATCAAAAGCCTGGTGTACCACGGATCTTAGACCAATAGAAGGTTGACTGCGAAGGGAAGTTTCTTCTGGTTGAGGCGGATGGGGTACCGCAGAAGTAGATTGGACGCCTGGAGGTGAGAACATATCCATTCCAAAGCCAGAAATACGATTAAGATTAGGTAGTGTAGGGCTTGTTGAGTGACTTCGGATCTTTTCCCCGTCCAGCTGGCTGGGTTTTAGTGGATTTGTCCTTTGGTTATCTTCAATTGGATTTTGGCTTTTGGCTTGCTCGTCCAGATTGAATCCATCAAATCCATATTCGCTCTTCCTCTCTGCTACTGTGTCGAGCATTGGCATGAGCCGTCTTCCGGATTCCGAACCCTCATCCTCCAAGCTTGTCCTACGCCTGCTACCAACCCCTATATTATCAGAACCAGAGTTGTCTCGAGGATGTCGATTTAATGAAGATTCGGATGCGTCCATATTTCTTGTGCCTAATATCGAGTCCATACTAGGTCTTCCCGATTCCATTGACTGCCGCTCCTCTTCGGCTTTCTTGTAGATATCTGCCGGTCGTATGAAAGGTAGGGCCTTATTGGCACCGGGGGAAGTAGGAGACTTTGCAGCTGCACTTGGGGAAGTTGGTTGAGCCGATATCCATGGCTTGGTGTTTACTTCAGTGGAGGGGCTGGCTACCCCGGGCGTATTTGGGCCTACAGATTGGCTGAGGCTACTTTTTCGGGCAGGAAAGCGTGAACTAGTGGATGCCTGTTCCTGTGCGCCTTGTGGAGCTGCAGAGGCTCTTGGGGATAGTGGTTGAGGAGCCGCAGAAGGCGAATAGTCTTGTCGTGCTTGATAGTCACTAAACGGGGTTCCCCCCTCGGACGCAGAATAGATGGAGCTCGATGGGAATGAATTTGTGTTACTTAAAGGCTCCCCTGGCTGTATAGTTGTATCTGGGCGTGGTGCTTCAGCCACTGGGGGAATTGTCTGGCTTGCTTTTCGTAGACCAGTTGGCTGAGGTTGCTGGGTCGAGATATGGAGCGCAGGTGGTCCGATTGGGATGCGGGTCGACGGCTGGCCTGTGATCTGCGAAAATCTCGTAGCTGGTCCTGTCGTCGCTGGCGCTGGCACTGGCGCCGGCGTGGGTTGAGGGGCTCCTGCATTTGAAAAGTTCCTCTCCTCGTCTGCATCAAAAGAATTTGAACGTCCCCGCGGATCGCTCGCGCCGGGAAGACTCGGCAATTGGCCATATGTTTTCTTGTTGTCGACTGCTGTCGTCGGTGCCTCTGCTCTTGAAGGATTCTGCAGCACTTGTCCTTGCTGCCGTAGCCCCGTGGGCTTCGAAGTAACTGGTGGTGAGGGGAGGTCATAATCATAATCGTCATCGTCACCCCAATCATCTCCTCCATAATCGACTGCCTTGGCCTGCGTCCATTTCTTCGTCTTCTGTCGATTGACGTTCGTGCGATAGGAGATGGGCGTACTGCTAGATCCGGCCGACTGAGGAGACCTGCTAATGGTTAGAAGAGAGGGATATGTATGGCATGCTAGATGCGCGGCAGGAAATTAACAAATACATACATGGGCGAATCGCTATCAAAAGTATGGGGAAATGGTCGCTGCGCCATGGTGGGCAGTGACGATACAACCTCGATGGCTCACCAAGTCGAGATCTAGTGAGGCGACATGGAGATGGGCAGCGATGGTGTTGAGGAAGGATGCGCGCGTCGTCGGCGGTTGAAGGCGGGCGGCGACTAGGGAAGAAGCGTCAGAAGTTAAGTACCTAGGTAGTTAGGTACGGTAGTTACTTTTGGCCCGTTCGTCCCGTATAGATGGAAACCGTGACGTGCGAAACAAAGTTGCTAGGCTGCTGGCTACTTGGAATGGGGAAGGTTTGAGGCGGAGGGGCTCGCTCGCCTATTAGGTCACGATCTTTACGGATATTGTAGCAAACTTCATTCAGGTATGACGATTTGCGCGCTTTACAAAAGATGTGAATGTCGATATTTGTTATTATGGACATTGAAAACTCATAAATCAGGCATCTTTTCAATTGTTACTCTTCCCACTTCCCCCCCGCCTCAGCCCCAGTCCCTGGGTCCAATGATCCAATCCCATTGAAGCTCGAGGGAGGACAAAAATAGTACTTAGATTTTGGCACTAAACCTTGTTCATTGTGGCTCGTGGCGTGGCTCGTGGGTCCGCCGCTCAGACTTTTTGGCCTGGTGGCCTCACATGAATCGCCAGGCACGACCCAACTCGGCCTTCCCTCTTGCACACGAAACAAACACCTGTCACCGCACACCAACCCGGCTTTTCCATGATTTCCCTTCACCAAATTAATTAGAGTTCACTTCACACAAACTCCCTTTCCGTACCTCACTTTGTAATTTCACGCCTTTGACACGGGCAACCCAACAATTCATTGTAAATAGTCCCAAGCACCGGCCAGTCGCGCCACCAAGAAGAGAACGCCAAACTCGAAACACCACGAGAAGCTGACGACGACGACCATCGCAACGAAATCACTTTGCGCTCGCTACGCCTAAATCTTTCGATCAAACCCCATCATCCTCCTCTAGAACCGCAAAAGCGCTGTCAACCGCTGCGATGGCCGTCTCTTCCATTCAAGACCGCACGAATGAGTTCCGGTCGGTCCTTACGCAAGTTCAGAAACGACAGGCCTCCTCAAAAGTAGGAGCGCAACGACAGTCGCTCCTCACCGATGCGCAAAAGGCAGTAAATGGCAGCGCAAATGGGGATGGGAAACCACGGAGATCCGAGTTTGCGCGACGGGCAGCTGAGATTGGGCGGGGGATTGGAGCGACTATGGGCAAATTAGAGAAGCTGGCACAGCGTATGTACTCACCTAGTGTGGCTACTATCGCGAACAGAATCAATATCTAATAATTTACAGTGGCCAAGCGGAAAACTCTCTTCGATGATCGGCCAGTCGAGATAAACGAATTAACATTTATCATCAAGCAAGACCTTTCTTCCCTTAACCAGCAAATATCTTCTCTACAGTCGCTATCCCGAGCGCAACATCCCAAGGCAGACCAAGAAGGAGAACATAACAAAAACGTAGTATTCCTCTTACAAGGGAAACTAACGGATGTCTCGGCCAATTTCAAGGACGTTCTCGAGGTGCGGACCAAGAATATCCAAGCCTCTCGATCACGAACCGAGAATTTCGTATCCTCAGTATCCGCCCACACGGCACCAGCGATATCGCAATCTGCATCACCCCTGTATAGTACACCAACTCGTGGATCACCGGGTCCAGGTCAAGATTTATTATCATTAAATCCCGTAGGCGATCAGCAGCTCCTTATGATGGAAGAGGCGCAACCACAAAACACATACATCAACCAAAGAGGAGAAGCAATAGAAGCAATAGAACGGACGATTAGTGAACTGGGTGGGATATTTGGGCAATTAGCGTCCATGGTGTCGGAACAGAGCGAGATGATTCAACGGATTGACGCCAATACGGAAGATGTGGTAGACAATGTGCAAGGTGCTCAAAGGGAGCTGCTGAAGTACTGGTCGCGGGTTTCTGGTAATCGCTGGCTGATTGCTAAGATGTTTGGGGTCCTCATGATATTTTTCTTGTAAGCTCACCACTCCCTACTAAAATGGTCATCTTTTCTGAGCCATGCTAATTATATCTCCACAGACTTTGGGTTCTTATAGCAGGATAGAACCGTTCTTTCACGGCAGCGTTTGGTGGGCTTGTAACATTACTGTAGAAAGGTATACCTTGAATATAGGCTTTTAATTCATTAGCCATTTGGCCCCCGATATTCTAGGATTCTTCCCCTCTTCCTCTACGATTCCAGTCATTCGGGGATTCTTTCTTTCCGCTCCAGGGCTACAGCTGCTTGAAATTCCACGCCACGCGCAAAACTACTGGGTGCCTATTTCCCGAACATGCTAGTGCATATCTGTTCGTACTCATTCATTACAAAATCCACGTCTGTTTGAGCCCTTTAGTGGGGACGCACTACTTGATTTGACCTTAGTTTCTAAGCGGTTTGGGGGCAGGGGTGGGAATTGGAGAAGGAACTCGGTGTGGACAGCTACAATAATTGATGGGAGATTTGTTGAAGTGAGGCATAGGAAGTGGAGAGGAGAGGAGAGGAGAGAAAGGGAGAGAAAGGGAGAGAAAAGGGGCCAAGTGAAGTCGAGTGACTTGAAGAAAAGTGAGATTGGACTGAGTAAAATCTAATAGCTCCAAGGAAAGTTTCCTCTTTTCACAAAATTGCTTACAGAAATTTGATATTGACTGATTGTGCACTGCAGAAGCACTTTTATCAATTCCCTTTACCGAGACTGCCAGAAGGCATTTATCCCCCCTTTTCTCTCCGTTCATGCACGACACAACCGGCCATCTTCTGCAACATACCACATATCACTGCCCACCGCATCCGTCGCATAAAACAAATGCTCCGGGTCATAATTATCTTTAATGGCAAGTAGATGGTCGTAGTTTGAGCCGAAGAAGTCTTCCTTGTAATTATCGCCATCCAGCCACAACCCCTCATTTATATAAGTGCCACCTCCCGGCGTGATATCCCTCATCTTCGAAATGAGGCCGATCATATATTCAGCAGCCCCGTAGTTCGTATCATACGTATAAGGCGCCGTTCTATTGTACGTTGTGAGTAGTATGGTGTGCATTGAAGCGTCGCGCCACGCTGGGAGAACGGCGTTGCCGATAGGCGAGGAGGGGTCGGGAGAGACGTTGAGGGCGACGGTTGAGAGGACTAAGGGATATGTTGTATCCTCAAGGATGGATCGGGTGGTGTTGATGAAGAGGGCGAGTGAGGTATTATCAGACGAGGTTAGCGAGCGTGGAAAAAGTCTCCCGCCGAGAATTAGAGGGAGGTTGAACTCGCCGTATGGTAACGGTCCTTCGTAGGTTGAGAAGTGGTCGAGGTAGGTTAGGGAGATGGCCGTGCTGTATGTATACTCCCAGTTCTGATCTTCCAAAATGTCCAAAAATGGTTGCAGTTCAGCGGTTAGGAGGTCGTAGCTTGGACTATTCGGACTCGTGTAAGGTAGGAGTGTGAAGCTCGTTGCCGTGAGCATTGTAAGTGCCATCGCTCCTTTCGCAGTCAGGGAATCCTGGAACCCGTACCACGCGCTCACAATACTCCAGTACTCATCAGCCGTCCCATCCCCTTGCTCAAAAACAATACTCGCCCCTCCCACGGGCCCATCAACATGAGCCTTCGCCGTCAGAGATAACACCACCCCATACGTCCCCCCTCCACCTCCACTCAGCGCCCAATACAAATCTTCATTCTGCTCCGGCGTCGCTATCAAATGTGTCCCATTCGCAGTCACTACTTCCCATTCCAACGTCTGGTCTGCCCCGAGGCCATAGATGGAGGAAAGCATTGAGTGGCCCCCGCCTTGGGAGTATCCGCCTGCGAGACCAACGGTGGGACATTCGCCGCCTACGACGCGGAAACCGACTGCGGCAGCAGCTTCGTACGCTTCGAAGGCTTGCACGCCGGCTCCTATTTTTATCGAGGGGCCTGTGTAAGAGGGGCTGGAATAGTTGGAGAAGGTAATGGATTTTAGGTTGTGTGTCCAGATGCTTAGGGAGCCCTTGCCAGTGGATTTTCCTAAATAGCTGTGCCAATTCATTAGCTCTTCTTTCGCTTGAAAGGAACATTCTCACTTTTCTTGTATTGGCAAGTTGAGAAAGTGCTAGTGCTAGCGTGGTATTTCTAAGAAAAGGGGGGACTTACTCATGTCCCGTATTCTTCACCACCAACCTCACATTTCTCTCTTCCGAGAATTTCAACGTCTTCGCCACATCCTCTGCCCCCGTCACCGCCGTAACGTTAACACTATACACAGCTAGGTTTCCCAGCAGACACGGAGAGTCGCGATCTTGATAGGGATCACATGTTGCGTTTAGAAACATGGGATCGTTGGTTTGGGACGGGTATGAGAACCTGGAAATGAAGAGGAGAGAATGTTAGTGACTTGATTATTAGGATTACGGTTATGGTAGTTGAGCGAGATGGGGAGTCGGAAGGGGAAAGGGGGAGGAACTTGCCAGGTTTGAACATCGTCCCAATCCGCTTGTAAGATAGCGCATTCAGTTTCGTTGTAAGTTGGGTCGTGGCATGGTGAAGCGAGGGGTATCGTTGCTATTAGATTTCCGTGAACACTCTCATTAAATGTTCTCCACTTGCCTACAAATCAGCCTTCGTCTTTTCCTTTCTTTCCTCTTCAACTTCTTTTCCTTTCATCAAACCCAAAATCGAGCCCGCACGTTAATGTTTACGTAGTTCTCAAAGCAAAAGTCAAGTATTCCGTCTACGAAGGTACAATAGAACTTTACTCACATCGTCTAAACTCGGCCAGCCAGCATCACCAGGGAGGAAACGACATGACGAATAATTGCTGTGTAAGGCTGTTGCGGCTGTGACTGTATTTAACGCTAAGGGCAATACCCACAATATCGAGGCGCGGTGGGATACTGATAAACGCATTATGGCAGTTAGTATTGTCGAGATACTCGCCAGCATTTAGAACGAACTTGCACAATCTAGAAGTAACAGCAGGAACTTGAGAACTATATAGAGCCTCAGAAAAGCCCTTCCACTTCCACTTCCGTCATCTATATCCGCTTACCTGACCGCCAAGTTGACAATTCCACGAACTCCGGTTATACAACAGTACGCAGACCCGAAATCTCTCGCTAATCTCAACTCAATCTGGCTTAAGGTAGGCTTTGTAAGCGGTCAGTGATTACTTTCCAATATCTCGACGCAGCCACAGACAGGGTTCCCCTCCTTGGTACTTCCCTCCCCCTCCGTATTCAACTTCAGAATTAACGACACCGCCTCGAACATGAAAGCGCCAAGACTGACATTTGTGAGAATTTAGTTGCGAAAAAAGGAGTCGCATATGTATGGCGTATGGTTTGGGAACGGGCCGAGCCGAAAGAGGAATTCAGGGGGGAGGTATTGGTGGAAAGATGAGCGGGTATGCGGCGCTGTTAGTAAGTAGTAACGAACGTATATCCGTATCGCTTTGTGGCTTGTCTCTCTGTAGAAAGAAGTGCACTTGCAATTTGAATCTCGACAGCATGAAACAAAACCTCTCTTACCAGTCCGCCGACTTTATCTTCAGAGCCCTAGAAGCCTTCAACCAACGACAAAAAACGAGCCCATAATAAAATACCGATGTAAATTCTCCATGTGACGCGAAATCTAGGTTCAAAAAGAGTGTATTCGGGAGAATCTAACCCTTCCCTGAACGGGGGAGGGTAGTGCTTATATATGGGCCCCTATGATGACTAATCGGGGCCCGACACGGGTATTCATCGACGATCGCAGGGTAAGTGGCCGAGAACAAAGAGCACAAGTACAGTAAAGGGACAAAAGAAGTATAACCATGACACGACGAGAAGGAGAAATGAAATGAACAAACCGACAAACCCGAAATGAAACATAATGACTGAAGAGCCCATAAGGCTCGTATTGCAATTTATCCCGCTACATTGCGGCTACAAAGACGCCAATGTTAACATTAGCACTGGCTTGGAGATATCCCGGGATATCAACGCCTGCGTACTGCAAAATATTTGAAACTATACATGTATATACCAGCAAACACCGTAGAGGAAAAAGCAAATGAAAGCCAACAAGCAAGATGAGCAATACAATTTCAGCTCTATACTTTATACGCTATGCTAGAATGCAAGATCGCTCCTGTAGGTAGCCCAGCACATTTCATCTAAGTCCCTGAGCAACTAATGAGCTCCTTCAGCTATCCTCCACGCCCTCAAAGGCAGTGCCTGCAACTTCAACGCTGCCGGCTTAATGTATCCCCAAAACGTGATAACACCGATGATAACACAAACAACGTTCATCACATAATAACCATCCGAGGTGACATTGCAGATACCACCTCCTTGGATACAACGGTCCTTTTCCGCTGACATGGCACAGTTGAATACCTCAGTGACGAGAGGACCTTTCAGGTTGGGGGAGAGTTTGTAATCGGCGGATGGTGGAATGCAAGATGCGACGGTGAAATAATCGACGAGTTTGAGAACGAAGAAGCGGGGGAATGTACCACCGAGGTTGGAAACGCTGAGATGAATTAGTATAGGGGATTAAGGAGAGGGGAAAGGGGGACTTACGTTGCGAGCAGAGTCATATATGTACCGCCAATGACAGGATCTGCTACTCTTGCATGGAAGGCCGAGATGGCGACAAACATAACCGTGTTTGTAAAGGTAGAGAAGATGTGCTCAGCGATGACCACTAGCAAATACCAGGTTTCGACACCATTCGTGGGGAATATGACAACGGTGATTTGGGCAATAACTGCTGCAAGAAGACGTCCCACGAAGCCCCAGCACCATAGACGCATAGGCGTGTATGTTGTAGACCATTTTCCTGCGTAGTAACCCAAGCCAATCTCAAAAGGGAAATCAATCAACACGGTTAAAGCGAGATCTTCCTGGCTGAATCCCTTGTCGATTAGCTTCAAGTTTGTAACTCCATCATTTGCTTGAAACCCAATCTTAGCGATTAAATGGATGATAATGATCGTTTGGATGTTCTTGAGTTTCAAAACACCCCACATAACCTTGTAAACATCCCAGATTCCATCTTCGTTTTTGGTTCTCTCTTCTTTCTTCAAGAAGGCAAGACCCATGGTGACAATCAAGTAAGCCCATCCCCAAAAGGTAAGATAGCCTCCAAGAGTCATCACACCTTCGTCCAAAGGTGTTGTTCGGAAGTACTTGTTGGCGAAGTCTGGCGAGTTGAAAGCAAGGAATACTGTGTAGGACATGAATTGGCCAGCAGTAAGTCCCACGGTTTGCGCTGTTGAGGCATACGATAAATTGCCTGGACTCAACAGAGTCAAAGCCCACCCATCAACCGCAATATCTTGGGTGGCGCACATGAAAACCAGAAAGAACCACCACCCAGTAAATCCCCATATGCCTGACCCATCCTCCTGACCAGCCACAACCATCATAGCCTTTACTCTTGCGCCTAGCCAGAGCATCCCGATACCCGACAGCATTTGGATTGGCAAAATCCAACTCTTTCTTCTCCCAAATCTAGGTGTCCATACTGCATCCACAATTGGACTCCATAATAGCTTCAAGGAATATGGATATGAAGCCAAACTGAAAACTCCCAACGCACTATAAGACAAGTGTGCGCCTTTTAACAGAAACGGTACTGAACCAGTCGCAAGTCCCATTGGCACACCTTGTAAGAAGTATAACAAGACCAATAACATAAAATTCCTTCTATCTTGCATGGGTAGTTCCATGAAGCCATGGTTGTTCATGGTTGGTGTCCGCGGAACATGTTCGTCTAATGTAAAGGATTCGCGTCCCATCAGATTTGCAGTAACATCGGAGGTATCGAGCGAGGCATTTTTGCGCCTGTATTCCACATTGCCGTTATTCATACTGGAAGATGCGTTGCCGTTCTCTCCTCTCGCTGGCGAAGGAGAGCCTCTAGGCCCAGCAAGAGATTTCGGTCGTCGAGATTTGGGACCCATAGGATTATCTTCGTCAACCTCCGAATCCTCCGAGTCGTCCTCTAAAAGACCTCTCCTATCCTCGCCACTTCCCACTTGTTCTTCTGTGCTGGTACTTTTTGTCTGCCTTGAACTAGTTGCGGGCAGATTATCGAGTTCTTGCGCGTGTGGAAATTGAGGGTCGTAATGCAATGGCAATTGCTGACGGTTCTCAGTATTTGAAAGAGTGTGAGAAGATAATGATGAGAGAGTGTTGTTCAGTGGGCTCGGCATCCATGTGGTGGTTTTGATAGAGCTTCAGAGGACTCGCTGGCCTCTAAAGTTCACGGCCAAAAGTTGGGGTGGCGTAGGAAATCGCTGCACCAATGCCAGGCACCGGCGCGTTGGATTGGGTGGAACGTGGCCTTTTCGCGGCACCTTGATGGGGCTGGCCCGGGACTCTGGGAATAGTGACAATTGCAATCATTAACCACAACAAGAAGCGCAAATTGAAAAAGAAATTCAAGCTGGGGATGGGGGCATGTTTGGGACAAGTATGCGCTTCTGTCCTTTAGAAATGACGACCAAATCTTAAAACAGTTTCTGAGGTGTGCGAATCATACGAATCGTACGAATCCGACGAATCCGACTTCGGCTCCTATCGTTATCGTATCGCTCATCCCTGTGCCTGAGGCTCCGCAGGTCGATAATTAGGTAAGCGTCGCGTCCCCCAAATTTCGCCACTCGACTCGCGACAACGAAAATACAACGAAATCATTGTTTTGGTCGCCGACCCTACTTACCAACCCTCTTTTTCGACTACAGCGCTATCAATTGATTGAGGTACATATATTACCATCATTATGGCCAGCTCCACCGACGAGACGAGCCCCAAAGACGCGATTGGCGCGCAGCTGGACGACGAAATAGCATCACTTCAATCCCAAAGTAAACAAAGTCAACTCATAATACCTCAAACTCCCCACTAACAAACGCAGTAACATCACTCAAAGCTCAACGTAATCTGCAAACCTCCCTAATACTCTCCTCGCATGCCACAAAAGCAACACTCTCGCGACTACGCAAATTACAGAAAGCTCCCGCAAGCTATCAAACGGACATACCAGACGACACCAACCCCCTCCTCGCCGCCTCAAAAACCCAACTCCTGCACAATCAAGTCAACCTCTACCGCGCCTGCGGAACCCTCACCACCTTCCGCATCCGCGACCCCGACCCCAACGCCGTCGACGGTGGCAACGTCCTCGGAATCCGCATCGACGTCTCAACCACGGGCAAATTCATAAACCCATACTACGTCATGCTCCACAAACCATTCCCAGACTCCGACCTGCTGAAAGTGCATCGGCATACACTACCGCCCTATATACCCTTAGAGTATTTAGCCGAGAAGCATTTACCGAGTGGGAAAGGGGCTGTGGGGATAGGGGCCAAGGCAATGCCGGGAGTGAAGCGACAAGATTTAAAGAAGTTTGTGAGGGCGCTAAGGAAGGAGGTTGTGGGGTATCATAATCGGATTGCGGCGATTAAGGGGTTGAGGAAGGAGTTTAAGTTGGATGAGAAGGTGTCGAAGAAGGGGAAGGAGAAGGAGAGAGTCATTGCGGATATCAGTGCGGGCGATGCGGAAGCGAAACAAATTCGAGTTGAGTGGGTAGATGGCAAGATTGGCAGGGTGCTGGTAGATGATCGAGGAGATGTGGTGAAGTGCGTTGTTATAGGCGAAGCGGGCAGAGATCGGGAGACCGAGAGAGAGGTGCTAAAAGGCAGGATCGAGGAGATAGGCGAGAGGTTGAAGGAAGGAATTTATTGATTGTGTTATGGTATTCATCATGTTGAAGATCTTGAGCTGGAACCTTTAGATGGAAATCGGAGTTATGTGTTGCTATACGGCTGGTAGATACCCTTGGGACGATGTGGCGCTGTAACATGAAAAATGATTTGCGACAACTTCTTATTCATGCTTGATATCATCTGACTATCATTCCCCCACGGTAAAAATTCCGATGGCTTAATCATCCGTTCATACATATCTACCTTGACTATATTGAAATCTCGAACTGCACTTTCTTACCCAAGTACTCCTTCCATTCTCACGTCTGTCGTTTTTACCTTCTCAAACTCACCAGACTAACTGCTTACTACACAACAAATAACCCACTCATCGACTGCCCCCTGCTGTTGTGTTTTTATTCCACTTAGTCAGTTCATCGCTTCCTAATATCTGTGTTGTGCTTCCTCGGGTTTGAGGTGTGTCGTTGGTTATTATGGTTTGCCACCGTAGAATAGGGTTTCCGAAGCGAGCGAAGATCACTCTGTACCTGGGAGAGGCATCCGAACCTATTACCTACCTCGTCCCAGGCTTAATAAACCCCCAGGGCCGGTGGCAAAAACACTGGGTCTGGGGGTTTATTTGGAATTTTGGCTTGGGACAAAGTATTTAAGCGAAAAACACTTCAACGGCAGCGAATGGGATATTCTTCCAACGAGTACTGTAGATCAAATTTAGCGCTGTTAAGATATTTTAAGGAGAAATAGGGGGCGACGGACGTATATATTCGGATGGTAATGATAAACGTATTACTGTAGAATAAAAACATAGCACAGGGGCAGGGGGTTCGAAAAGGCTCTCTTGGCTTCTTGCCACATCAACAACCAATTTTCGCGAGCTTCTCTCTACTTTAAGGTTGTTCTTCACGTCGTCACATGTTTTTACCTTATCTGGGATGAAACTGACTGCTATTTGTCCACCGTGTGTATATAGACACCAGCCACTAAACACAAAGCCACCTACCTCATGAAAACCTACCCCATGAAACCCAAACTCACAAGCAGCGTTACCGCTTTATCTGGCATGTGTACTTGTACCTTATACGGGCCCAGGATTCCGCATTAACATCCCGATGACGTCCTATCCTTCCTTGCATACTGAAGGTACGTAACCCCTCGTGCCCCTTACGCCCGATACCCCATACCCCTCCCATCGACGATTCCTCATATGCATCCCATCGCCAGCCCCAAGGAGCCGAGTCCGCCTCCGAGATCTCCAAAGCCGTTTGTGCTCGCCGATCCACTCACAACCGCCCATCCAAACGCAGGGTCCAAGACACCCAACCACCTCTTGACGGACACGGCTGCTCCTCCGATCCATCCCATCGTGGGGATTTTTGCATGGAACAAGGAAGGTGGTTGCGATGGGCATGTGAGGCATGGAAAGACGTCGGTGTTTGGTTGAACAGACGAGTAAGCTGTTAGTTACACCATGTAAATGCCACCATCTCCGTCGCCTTTTCCCTTTTTGTATTTTGGAAAAAGATCAGACTCTGCATCTTCAGACCGGGGGGCGCTGGTTGCTGGTGTGACTGGGTTCAAAGTCGCACAAGTGAAAAATTGTGGGCATGCTGGTCGGCTGGGCTCGGCAATGAAATTACCCCTATCCCATTCTCTGAGGTGACATTTTTGTTTGCCATTCCACTTGCTGCTGTCAAACCCCGACAGTTCTGCAAGTAGATGGAGAATAATTAATTCCTGGTACTGTAAGCACTTAGTTTTCCGTAGTATCGTAATATAATGTGATATCGCTAGTGAACAGTCGTCAAAAATTCGTGGTAGTCGTTAAGTCAGTGGTAGGTCCTGTTGATCCCAATCTGTCCCCTCTCATCCCTGGTCTCCCCTTGGTTATAATTCATAGAGTGACACCCTTCCCTCCATGTCAGTATCAAACTGTTCTGATGTTGTGCCCTCATCAGGCCGAGATTCGCCAAATTATTGTGCTCCAGCCCCCATTTCGAATCCTTGAAAGCCCATTCTACTCCCTGACGCGACGTAACCTGGCTGATTGGTGTCGAAGTTAGCCGCCGCCACGACCGGATCGCTACCGTACTGCGGGTAATTCTCAAACATGCCGATGTCTAATGCTTGATTTCCCAATTGAAACCAGTGCGTCCATGGTTCATCATAGCGTCCGAGGATACTTCCTATGCTCGTAAATCTACTCATTGCTTCCTCGTCGTCAAGAGGATTGCCCACTACTTGTGTGTAGGGTTGCCCAAATCCTTGTTCAAATGAAGTGAATGGTGGGGGCTGGGCCGTCCAATTCATCGTTGCGGTGGGCGCGGAGAACCATGGCTGCCCATGCTGGTACTCTTGAAGGCTATTAGCTCGGGACAACTGATCCAGCTGGGCGTGGGATTCCCGTGCTAGCGCTTGCTGGCGCAGAGCAGCTGCAGAATTGCCACCTCCGCGAGTGTACCATACGGGCACAGGCGCATCGGTAGGCATGCCGTGAATAGCGTAAGCCAATGCTGGGTTTCGCCGCGAGATCGAGAGCGCTACCGATCTTATCAGCTTGTCATATATTTCCCAAGCCTTGCGCGCCGATATTGACTGAGCAGATAGCTCCCTCAGCCAACTAACCCCTTTCATTGAATCCTGCAAAATGTGCTCCGACTCATTGGGCATGTGTTGCGATTCAAAGGCCAGTTCGAGTATCAGAACCGACAGCGCCTGGCAAATATAATGTATAGTATTCCACCAGGGAGGAATCGCGTACAGATTGGCAGCGTCTGCACCATTATGAGATTTGTTGCCTAATATTGGCAAGGAGAGAAGTGCTATCATGCGCCTGGCTGAAAGTATACAAACTTCCACTGCATCGCGATTGAACTGTTCAGCCTCTTCTCTTAAGCGTATCTGGAAGCGACATAAACATGGTCTAAAAAGTATCATGCGTGAACTGTTATATAGCATTGCAAGGCCGATCCGGGGACAGCTATCTTCATCAGTCCAGTCTACTGCTACATCCGTGTCAAAATTGACATCGAAATTCGGCTGTAGCTTGTCTTGCCACTCTCTAAGTCGCTGATCAATGGAATTGATCATACTTTGCACTTCAGACCATTTCATCTTGACGCTAGCTGCGCAGTAGAGCCGAGTAACAATTTCATGGGACATGACGGACATTTGAGTCCGGTAAATGAAGAATGTCGAGCTGGTAGAAGGGTGGGGAACGACTGGGAACGAATCCGGTGGAGTTGCAGCAAACCCGGCTGGCATGGCATACGTTGCTGTTGGTTGCCCTGTACGATTACGTCTGGTTAGCTGTAGGAAACCAAATATAGACCATCAACTGACACACCTTTTGTGCTTTGACGGTTTGGCTTACCAGTTGGTGAAATCCCCTCAGCTAGGGGGTATAAGGTATCCTCTGGACTGAAGTCGTCTTCATTTCTGTTGATTGGATAGGGCGTACTAATGTCTGCATCGCAGATACAGCTGGGGCGGCCCGAAAGCTCTATCAACAAACACTCAAGCGAATACAAGGACCACCAAACCCGAACTCTATGCTCCTTTTCCACATCCGCCAGACCTCGTGCCTCGCTTCTGACATGCAAGCCCAACGTCAGAGCTTGTCGAATGGCCAGTCCACACATTGTCCATGCCCTATGAAAGGTCAGGGAGGTCTCGACCGTGGGGGAAAGAGAGACGAAGGACTCGGAAGGAGGCTAGCAGGGTCATACCTGTTTAATCTGCACGTAGCAGTGTAATAAAGACACAGCAATCCCATGGCAACCACGGTAGACATTCTTGCATCCTCATACAGCAGCCTATCATCCATGTATAACAACTTTGCTCGCTCACAATATTTTAGGTGATCCAGGAGCCCCCCTTCGTTTTTGTTACCCTGTCGGATCTGGGTATAAAAAGAACTGATGGCGTGGATAATATTGAGAGTTGCGCGCCATATGCTCTCGTCGGCAGATTGACTGGGAGACGCCAAGTCTGTATTGCGATACCACCTTAAGAAGCCGGACTTGTTTAGTATGGGAAATGCTTCGTGAGTGTGTTCGAAATAGTATTCCACCAATTGATTCGCTAACAAAGGCTCTGGCCATTCGAACATATCGATGCTGGTCCTAGGATCATTGGGGTCTGTAGGATTCCTCACGTCGGCGTCCTCAGTGTGGTACGAAGGCAGATTGAACTTCGCTGTCCCATCCATGGTGTTGTTCTGAATTTCGTCCGCCGTTCGTCTGGTCCAAGTTACCGAGGACGATTTCCCCATATGTCCTGTCGCTCGAATATCCTCCCGATCAGGATCAACATTAACCACATCTACAGAGCCGGTAGAGCCCCTTTCATCTTCATCGTCGTCTTTTTCTTGTTGTTCAAGTTCTCCTATGGCTGAATTCATGGCCTCTCTTTCTGGTGGCGTCGGTAGCGGTAGCGGTGACTGGTACGTTAGCTGGCTAACACTAATATTCTTTTCCGTACGTACCATAGCAATAACTCTGTCGATATTTGCTCGCATGCTTTCAGCAGACAAAGTCTTGTCTAGCTGTATGGCACGCAGAGCTTCCGTTACATCAGAGTTGTGCTGAGAAAGTGCTCCCATCTCATCCTTCAGTCTTGAAGCCTCGTCCTTCAATCTAGTAGCCTCTCCTTGAAGCCGCTCTAGTGTTCTATTCCATATCAGTTTGATAGATTCTCTGTTCCATTTGGTAGAATCCTACTTTTTTTCCGTATCGCGTTTGCCATCTCCGTAGTGGCAAACAACTCCAGTTGTTCGGCATCGATTGCATGGGGTTCCACCGCTGCACCCAGCTTTTGTCTTGCGGCAGTGATCGCAAGCGTGGGTGGTTCGACCTTTTCTCGAACTCTTCGATGTTGATTCCAAGCTTTGAGGCGTTCTGAGGGCTGGAATTGGCACCTTTCCTGGCGGTGCGGCGTGTCCGCCAGTCCTAATAGATGGATTTCCTAACCGGCTGGGCCCTGAGAGCATTGAAGCCAATGACGACTCTTGCTGAGAGTGCGAGGCGTGAGAAAGGTTAAAGCGAGCGCCGGGCGATACGGAGCTGCTGGCTTGTGAGGAATCTTCGATCGGTACTCTGGAAGTAGGGGTTGACCCCTTCTGCCGATCATTCATCCCCACAGAGATCTCTTCATCCCGCGGTCTCTTCCCGCGGTGGTCTTGTTTTGGCATAATATTGAGATGAACTGGAGGGTTCTTGTGGTGTGATCCGTGTGGTGGTGTCCTGTCCTCTCGCTAAATGCGCTCTCCTCTCACAGATACCTGGGATACTCTGGCCGGACAAGCAATCCGGTGCTTTGAACATATAGGGCAAGCAATCAGCAATCATGGAAGAGGAGCGCCTAGGAGCGATGAGGGCCGCAAGGAGGAAAGCCAGAAGAGAAGAAAGAGGTCATTGGTTAGTGAAGTGGAAATTGTATTCTACGCAATTACGGAATTACGGTGCAGAAACGCTGGCTGCCTACGAGTATGGAGAAGGCCGTAGCAATGGCATCAAGTCCGCGTCCAACAGAGTTGGCAGTGCAATGATGGCTGCATCTCATAATCGGCTACTGGAGTACATCTCATAACCAAGTGGAACTGGGAACTGTCGTAAAGAGGCGGAAAAGCGAAAGAGCAATCAAGGCCCTAGCCCTATTCGCCACCAACAAGAAGAGACGAGTTTTCATAGGGTGGATGGTTTTGGCACTAGTCAACAGTGAGCCACGGCATTCTGGCTTCGCCATGTACGTCTCAGAAAGCAATACCATTCGTCGGAGGTGCTTCCGGGCGAGTAAGGTGAGGATAAGAGGACAGGGGTAACGATCACCAGGATGACGCACGGAGCGTAGGCGCTGTAGGAGGAATTGGAACTTGGGACTTCGAGAATGGGCAAAAAGGCAGAATGGCTCGAGGATGGGCAGTGGGCACGTAGAAAGGGAAAGAGACCAGGGGTCAATGGTTCAGATGCCAATGGCTGGACGGGGAGCCATCGGAGCCATCTAGTCGTCTTTCATGCTTCAATACAGCAATACAGGGGGCTTGACGGTTGCGCTGCAGCAGTTGCAGCAGTTGCACGCATCGCGAGATGGGCGAAAGAGATGCACGAAAGAGCACAGAGGCGCGTCTTACAACATCCCACGCCGCTCTTGTGGGCGCATGTACTCTCTATTGATATGACGCGTTTTTGATATGATGCGTTTTGGAAAGTGTTTAGAAGACTCCTACACCTGAGTATCAGCGCGGGGCATGTACTCTCTATTGACTCCTATACCTGAGTATCAGCGCAGGGCATGTACTCTCTCTTGATATGACGCATTTTTGGAAGTATTTAGAAGACTCCTACATGTACTCTCTATTGATATGACGCGTTTTTGGAAGTGTTGAGAAGACTCCTACACCTGAGTATCAGCGCGGGGCATGTACTCTCTATTGATATATACCGAGTATCAGTGCGGGGTAACAATTGTGTATCAGAATCGCTAGTTCTACTGAGCTTGTTCGAGGACTCTCTTATGAGTGAAAACGTATCTTGTTCGCACCGAGACGCCCAGGCCTTCGGCCACAGAGGTCCCATAGGGGGGGCGATGGAGGGGGCGACAGAGGGGGTGATACAACATCATTCCAGTCTATCGGCCCCCCTATTTCGAATCCCACAGGCGAGAAGTTGAGCCGCGGGGTGGCGACGGGAACCACGGGGATTACAGCAGCGTTGGTCGGTACTGTAGTACTGCGGCGTAAGAGGCTCAACACCATAAGAGTCTGTCCAACTCCCTTCTTCTTCAACGCCGAGTGTGGTACATCTATCGCTGAGGCTGGAAGGATTCCCGGCGACAGTGGCCCCCTCCCGTCGATGACCGAGGCCCAGGCACACTTGTTCTGACCCGTACGAGCAGACCAGCGCGAGCGCGAGGACGAGGACGGCATTCGGGTGTGTGGGTGGGTGAGGGAAAGGGAAAGGGATAAAGTCGTGAGTATCCTCACTCATCTCCCTCGCGTCGGCGCATGTTTGCTCTTCATGATGGCCGCTGATGCTCCTCCCGTAGTCGCGACATGCCCTTGTGGTGGTGTGCCGGTGGGGAAAATTGGTAGATCCGATCACTCCTCGGGCGCCGCTTCGGCCCCGCCCCAGCCAGCTAGCTCCCATCCCAGCTCCATCTCCATCTCCAATTCCACCTCTAGCTCCAGCCGCAACCACAACCACAACCACAACCACAACTCCAGCGCCAGCGCCAGCGCGTCCTTCACGCTCTCCTTCAGACTCCCCGACTCTCCCTCTCGACCATCATCGCCGTCCTCCTCCATCTTCTCCTCTTGCTCCGAAAGCACCATGTCGAATGCAAGTTCGCGGCCGGATCTGGCGCGAGAGGCGACGGCCGACGCAGCAGAACGCGATTATTTCTCCGAAAATCCAGCTCCCGCCGCTCTCGAGCAATATACAGCGCAGGCGAAGGAGTTTGTGGATTTCCACGCCCAAGCTGGGAGGCGAGTCGTGTTGGTGACGTCAGGCGGGACGACGGTGCCTCTGGAACGGCAGACGGTGAGGTTCATCGACAACTTCTCGGCCGGGACGCGAGGAGCCACATCGGCAGAATACTTTCTACAGTCAGGCTACGCCGTCATCTTTTTGCACCGGCAGTTCAGTCTGTTGCCATACTCGCGACATTACAGCCATGCCACAAATTGCTTCCTCGATTTCCTCCATGAAGGCTCGGAAGGGACCATAGTCGCCAACGAGGAATACCAGAGCAAAATGCTCCAGGTGCTTCGGCAGTACAATTCGGCTAAGAGACAAAACTTGCTTTTAACTCTTCCTTTCACTACGATAAACGATTACTTATTTGTTCTCCGCTCGATAGCCCAGTTGATGCGACCCCTAGGCCCTAATGGATTGCTCTACCTTGCAGCCGCGGTATCTGACTTTTTTGTCCCACCTGAGAGGATGGTAGAGCACAAGATCCAGTCGACGAATGCCACGGATTTAAAGGCGGATGCAAAAGAGCCAACAAGCGACAAAGCGCAAGAAGAGGAGGCGTTTGACAACTTTGACTCCTCCCCCGCCGTACCCCGGAGTAAACGACTTATTGTAGACTTGGATCCGGTTCCCAAGTTTCTGAAGAATCTAGTCGACGGATGGGCACCAGAAGGGATGATTGTGTCGTTCAAGTTGGAAACGGATCCCGAAATTCTTGTCCATAAAGCGCAATACTCGTTGGATCGATATCAGCATCATCTAGTAATTGGAAACCTGCTTTCCACGCGCAAATGGGAAGTGGTGTTTGTGGCCCCAGGCCAATCCGACAAGTGGATTCGGGTACCACGAAGCAGAAGAAAGAGGACTATCACCGGTGGCATCGAGAACGCAGCCAGTACGACTACAAGGGGCGCTGAGATTGATGAGAAACCTCTGGATCCCAAGGATTTACCCGAAGGGGAGCCAGAGACTGAGATTGAGAGTTTGATCATACCATCAGTGGAGGAATTACACACGAGGCATATCCAGAAGTGGAAGAGCCGAACTGAAGCGAAATGAGTATTAACCAATGATCTGTGGCAGTGCCCAGGCGGCCAGTACCAGAGCCATACTTTCATTCTTCTCAATAATAAAAACGAAAACTAGCGAGTGCATCATCCTATTTTACCCAAAAAGAAATTCCGAAATGACGGAAGGAAAAGAACATTTTCTGCTACTTTAGTACCATCTCGTGGATTTTGGTGGATGCTTTCCCTGGGCGGTATCATTCATTTAGAAGGATTGAGCTTGGATATCAACCAGAAAGTGTCGAGGAAAAACTCAGATAGAATTGCTCTCCGTATATCAGGTTAACTTCATATACCCCTCATGCGGAGTATGATCATTGCTAAACTAATAGATACGTGGTGCTAAGCGTATCCCTGAAATTCCACACGCCACGAGTTGCGGCTTTCGCTCTCAGAACACGCTCCACGGAGTGATGTTTTTCATTGATTTGCTCCCTCTTCTCAGCCGATGTGTCAACCTCTTCTACAAGCCACGAGACACTCATACTGCGAAGGTTGGGTCGTGGTATCGTCTCGATGCTCTCACTAAACGGAGTAAGCACCAATGCATCTTCATGCATACCGTTATTGGCATCCATATCAAAGACCGCGCGATATTGCTCTTGTTTCTGGTCGGGTGAGCCTTGCGCTGCCGATATTGCTCTAGCAAAACTAGCTATGGCTTCGACAGTGATGCGCGATCCCATTCCATCGTTTCCGGTGTTGACTTCATCATCATCAGGCTTGTGGTCATCTCTATCTTCCCTGTCGATGATCATTTCTGCCATCTGCATGAGTAGGTAGCCGGTCGCTTGTTTGCTGGAATGGCTTTTGTCCCATGATCTTGCCTGCTTCGCATCTTTTTCCAGAGTATCAAAATTGGTATTCAAGTGCAATTTATCATTGCCTGGAGGGTCTGGATTCAAAGAAGCATCTGCATCGTCGCCACCCTCCCCCTTTTCCGGCGCTATATTAAGCGAGGAGTTCGTCAAATCTTGTCTCCCGTCGGCGTTGATATCGAGCAGTTTACCTGTCCAGAGACCCCCATGGGCCATAATTCTGTCAATGAGCCACCATGAAGCGATCTGACCGTCATTCCCTACCTCGAGGTCAAACATCCCTTGGCGATTTTCTAGCTTCAAGTTTGCAGGAAAATCTCCGATAGACTCCGTAGCACGCTCTCGCTTGCGCATCCAATGCGGGTTCATAAACGACTGCCAAATACAAGTCGCGACAGCCAAATGGTTTTCCTGCTTGAGAAACATGATGATTTCGAAAAGCAGATGTGTAGTCGCTAGCCAATGTGCTCTTTTCAATTCACAGCTCTCAACATCGAGCTCAACAGGCTGCCTTTTCCTTTTGGGTTGTTGGCTTGATTTGGATTGGCGAAGCTTTTGCCATGCAGCGGAATATTTCTTCTTGAGCGGTTCTAGGTCGATGAACTCATCAATTCTCCACAAAGAGCCGGGAAACGAAAACCCGTTCTCGGAAAATCTATACCTGTTGGAAGTTTCTCGGCCCATCCGTGGGCCTCCTGGATGGAACGTTGCGGCATTGGCGTAATTCAGAGGTTTCATGCCGTTGGCAAGCCAGGAATACGCATCGTTTTCTGGGGTTTGCTCTATGCTTCGTTAATATTTTGCAACCACTTTCGCACGGACAGAGTATAATATACCATATTTTAACGTCCGCGGAATGGTATACGCTTCAGGCGGTAAAAGAGAAAAGTCTCCATTTGTCAGTGCGAGGAAGTGTATACACAAACTCAGAGAGTACTTGGTTGAGGCTAACTTCGTGGCATTCAACCTCAAGCTGTAATCGCAGAGGTTTGCGATGATGGCTAATCTATCTGCCACAAACTGATTTTCACGAGAACGGAGAAATGAGACAGCCACAGTAGCGCTGCAAGTACGTCGGGGTCGGTAGCCATCCATATAGAAGCTGAAGAGGTGCGATCTCTGAGGCTCCGGGTGGAACCAGCGAAGCTTCTCTAAGGTTTCCAGCCAGAGAGGATCTTCCTCATTGGACCAAGCCTGGGAAGTGAAGAAGGCCCTGCTTTGGGACAAGCAGTCTTTAAGTATGTTGAGGTGAATAGCGATTTCTGTCAGCGATGCATCGTGGCATATCAGACTCCAGCCTCGTACATCGATTCCTTGTTTTTTGGGAAACAGCAATGTCATTCTACCGCTTGCTGAAAATGCTTCTTGGATTATCCAGCCACGAGTGTTCCATTTGTCGTTGATTATTAGGGATAACGCCTGGGCTAGATGGGAAAATCGCATGGTGCGGCATTGACGAAGAGGCCTAGGGCCGCGTCTCAAGAACGAGGAGCCGAGCTTCCATTCGAAGAATAGGAATAAGGCATCTAGATGACGCTGTTCGAGTTGAGCGCGGAATATTCCAATGGAGGTAGAGGCTCGTTGGTATACGAGGTCCATGGCTTGAACGCCGATTTCTTTTTCTTTCTCGTCGTCTTGTTCGATACATTCCTACAGGTACTCAGTATGGAATTCCCGGAAACGTAATACTTACGTGCTACAGTAGCGGATTTGAGATTCTACAAACCTGGTCAATCCAGATCATTCTAAACCCATTCTGCCTCGCAAAATCCACAGACCGATCTATGACATCCCTCGGTGCTCTCGCCGGACGCTTCACCCCATCTTCCTCAACTACCCAATACTGTCCATCTCCACTATCTTCACCAGCTGAAGTCCCAGAAGCTTGCCAGCAGTACGACACGGCCAGGTAGTGACAACACAGCGTCAAATTACTTGCATTCGTGCCTTTCGGCTGGAGTCTCCTGATTCGGAAAGTGGTAGGTCTTCTATCAGTGGGAAATAGGGAGACGTGTTTGCAAGCATCGCACGCTTTGTTTTTGACATGGAGGCACGGGTTGGAAAACTCGTTGCGTTTGAGTTCTTGTGATTTGATGTACTTCTTGTCGACACCGCTGTGAGAGTCGCATATGTGCCCTGCCTTTGGTAAAACTCGCAATTCACAGCGCATGCATTGTCCTTTTTTCAATACATCAACAATTTCGGCATCGGCATCGGAGTCTATGGTATCTGAGGTGGCGTCTTCGTCGAATGTAAGAAATCGTAAGTTCTTGGACCAGCGACTTGCGTGGTCACGGTGTGTTCGATATTGCAGAAGAGAGTTTATGTCGGAAGAGAAGTTGATTTGGTTGAGACCGGGGAGGTCGCCACGAGTATCGTCGAAGACCATTTTTACCAGCGTAAAAGTGAGTGTATATGTTTCTGTTTTGGATATTTGAACATTTGCAAATCGGCGTTGCAATACTTGAAGGAAATTGAAGCAGCTCTCTCTTGGCAACTCAAACTTTGCTATGCTGCTTTAGGTCGTTGGGCCTGCGGATGCAGACTCCATATGTTTCGGTGTCAGATAATTACCAAGTGTGGTCTCTCGGTCAGTAAGCCGCATAGCCTCACCCCCTGAGAAGGGTGTGGGGGCCGAAGTGGCCACGGATCTAATATCCCGTGTGTCTTGGCTTTTCAATATAATAGGATATCACTCTGTACAGTACCTTTAAGTCCATCCAAAGTGGAGAAGCAGATGCGCGAGCCTGCCCTTCGCCGCCTTTGAGCTGACCGAATTAAGCGAGATACTTGCAGGGGGCTCTTCGCCCCCAAGACAGAGAGCTGACCGAAGTCCACATTATCTCAAAATCAAAACTTCCACTTCATCACTTCAAATACTACTGAGAACCCAGCCGCGTTGCTAAACATTCACGCATAACCCTCTCTACGCCTTTCGAATTATACTGAGTTCTCTTTCAGGGTTGAGAAATATATCAATACTCTCTGAATACTCATTAGCCGACAAAAACTATTTCAAAAACCACCCATATTGCCTAAACCACCATGGACGGCTCATCTGTCCCACTATCGCGCCCTGGCAAATCTTCAGAGGTAAATCTAGTTTGTACCAATTTTATCCCACAGATACCTAATGATTCATGTGCAAAGGCTGGAGTTGTGATTCTCTCGAAGAAAAAGAAGAATCCCAGTATCGGCGAATCTTCGGATTCCGAAGAATCGGAGGAGGAGGAAAAGAAGCAAAAGGACGACAATGGGAGTGAGATCGAGGAGTCAGTGGAACCGGGAACTGTAATTGGCATCAAACAATTATATCGAGAAGACCCGAGAGTGGCATGGGATGACTGGTGTCCAGACGACGTCGATATCGATGTCGAAGAAACGGAAGAATCGAAGAAATGGGCACTCGTCGTAAGGCGAGAGAAAAGCGAGCAAGGGAACGCTCTAGAGTTGCACTCAATCACGATCCAGAGTGCTCTTCTGAAAGATCGCCTAGGCGCTGTATTTGAGGGCTACAAAGGCATCAGCACCAAGCTCAATGACCTGACATTCAGGTCGCCATTTCATGAATTCTTCTACAGGTGGGATCGATTTCAAGAGATGGCCGATAATGAAAAGGACGACCTGGCACTGAAGCATATCAAGCTCCTGACGGATGTCATAACACCGATTATCCAGCCTCATCTAGACAAGAAAGAGGAGCTGCTGAAGAATGACTTGGTGACATTTGATTACCTGTGGACTCTCTTCGAGCCGGACGTGGATGTATGGTCCGAGGTCGACGAACAAGATCGCCTCTTCAAACTTTCTAATTCCCGATACGTCAAGACTCAAGAAGGGATGCTTTTCCAGTTGTTTTGCAAATATGTCGATTCCAATGGTACAGCTTTTGGATACGTAACGACGTCTCTGACCATTGAGGAATTTGAAGGCGTTCTGCCCTCGACCAGCCTTGACATTCTTCCCGCCAATCTGCATCCACACATGAGTGAGATTCGACAACGATTACAGCAAAGGGGTGCTCGCTTTCGTGACATGAATGGATTTCACTACAAGTCCCACTCGGGATTCTCCATCCAGAAAGACTTTTTTGAGAGAACGGTGAAACGAAATGTAAGTTCGGCGCCCCAAAGAATCCACAAAGAAAAACAACATGCTGACTTGTAATAGATTGACAGAGGCAGGATAATTGTAGATGCAAACATGTTCGCTTCTTACAATCACAGGGAGATGCCTTCCCTTGATCCGATAGACAAGCCTACTTCCATGGCCAATGCGGATATATACGATTCCGACTCTGATGATTCCGATATCGACCCTAGAATTAGGAGAACAATGCAGGCAATTCAACGTCAAATGAGCGGGTATCGACGTCCAAAGGGAAAGAAAACGAAGGTTTCGGGTATGTAACACCTCCTAACTACCATATTAACAGGTTTACACGCCCCTCCCTTCTCCCCTTTTGATTTTATTGTGCCATACCTATAAGAGAGAATGAACCTGAAAATGGGAGAGGTCCAGGAAATGGGAGAAGCACCTCCAATAATCCATTCTGACCTCAATTCTCTTTGACGATTTGTCACAATGAGATCTTAAATGGGGGAGAAGGGGTGTGGTTATGACCCAATTAATGCGGTATACGATAAACACTTCAAAACTTACTAACATACACCTAGAAGGCCAACTTCCTGGCAGCGAAACTGTGTATTGCACACCAACAGTCCGTGGATATTGTCTCACATCCAAGAAATGGGCCAGATTCTACGTGGATGATATCCAAGAGATCACATGGAATGAGGAAGCCTTCAAGCGCCTAGTGCTTCCGGAAGACTACAAGGAAATCGTATTGGCATTCGTAGACAGCCAGTTATCCCACATGGATAACTTTGATGATATCATTCAGGATAAGGGACAAGGGATTATCATCCTGCTGAGTGGAGAGCCTGGTGTGGGGAAGACCTTGACGGCGGAATCTGGTATGCAATCTAGTCAAACTCCCCTATTTTCGCTAGCAGCATGTCGGCTAACAAGTACTCACCATATTATAGTAGCGGAAGAAATGAAACGTCCCCTGTACTCAATGGCCGCCGGCGAGCTCGGCCACACCGCAGGCCAAGTCGAAGAATCCCTTCAACGTGTTCTTGAAACCTCATCCAAATGGGGCGCCGTGCTCCTCCTCGACGAATGCGATGTCTTCCTAGAGCAACGAACAGTCTCAGATATCGAACGCAACAAACTCGTCTCCGTCTTCCTGCGCCTCCTAGAATACTTCAAAGGCGTCCTCTTCCTCACCACCAATCGAATCTCTACTTTCGATGCCGCTTTCCAATCGCGTATCCATCTCACGTTGAATTATCCCGGGTTGGATTACGATGCGAGATTAAAGGTCTGGAAGAATTTTGTGAGGGGTGAGGAAGATGGGAAGGGGGATGGGAAGGGGGATGGGAAGGGGGATGGGAAGGGGGATGGGAAAGGGGATGGGTATCAGAGTAGTATTAAGCCGGAGGAGTTGGAGAGGCTGGCGAGGACGAAGTTGAATGGGAGGGAGATTAAGAATATTGTCAAGACGGCGAGGTTGTTGGCGGCGAGGAAAGGGGGGCCGTTGAAGGTGGAGCATGTAGAAACTGTTTGGAGGGTGCGGGATGGAGTGTTGGGGAAGATTAAAAAGGAGAGCGCGGAAGATGAGATGTGCGGGCATTGTGGGAATGGTAAAGTTTAGTAGAGGAATGTTTATGCGAAAAAAAAACTAGGGTGCGAAAAGGACTTAGACTTGTAGGGAACAGTAGAAGACGGGAGTCATTGACAAATCCTACATAAGCTGCCCATTCACTTGAAAGCCAAATCTACGTCGACTATATGTTGAGCATTAAAACATTACTTACTTACCTGAATGCTCTCCAGTTTGTAAGTAGATGATCCTAGCATATAAATTTCGAATTCAGCAACATTCATTGACACTCCTTAAATTGCATCTCGCCCAGTCCGATCTCGCCAAGTGCTATTCTCGGTAGCTTACCCGGAGATTTTCCCCCCATCGCAGGGTAAGCTAAATGTGTAAGCCTCGACCCAAATATTAAAGGGCAATTAGTTAAATGCAAATTCATTCCTCATTCCCTCCCCTCATCCCTCTATATCTATCTTCGCATTCTGCATCCTTTCTACCTTTCCCAATCGCGAAATGTCGGAATTTTTTCTTCGTCGAGGGAAAAACAGGGTAACCTAGTTGTGAGAGATCTTCGGGTAGGTGTCACCGCGTGGGAGATTGGAAGAACGGTGAATATGTTAAGGCCAAATGATGGCCGTAGGAATTTGAAGAGCAATGAGAAGCGCGCACTTTTGAATAGTAGGAGAAAGGGTGGATGTGGAAAGGGGAGGGGCTGGGATGCCTATGTTTCCGTCCACAGATGTAATAGTATAATCGAAAACAAGAAAACAAAGCTGGTAGATAAAATGATACTACTCTAGAGAGATCGCTTAATTTCTAAAATATATAATGAAGGCTTTGCGCTTAAAATATGTCGAGGATGGTGGGTCGTGCGTGCACTGGCAGGCGCCTAAATCCTTTGTTGCTAGGCTGCATTCACTTAAACGCGGCTTGTTGCTAGCCCCTGCTAGCGCGGTCTTGTTTACCTATCTTGTGCAACTCGAACCTGCATCCCCAGCTACATAGTTCCGACATTTCGATCTTTGTTACAGGATATTTCCAAATGCAAACGGCCGCAACACATACTGTGACATACAACTACACTTCAACCGCAACACCTCATTTCCATCATTGCTATTCAGCCAACGTGTGCCAGTAGCGCTTTTTACAACTGCGTCAATATGGCACCCTCAAAAAGCTCAGGCAGCAAGAAACCAAAACCCATGACGGCCCAAAACCTCATCGATGCCATCCAGGACATGTCAGACGAGGAATGCCTCTCTTTACTCCGAGAATTCCGCCACGACCTAGACGACACCAGATCTACCGAAGCATGGGACTTTCAAGATCAGATCGGTCAGAATGTCACACACGTTCTCGCCATCGCGCAAAAACCGAAGAGCTTGGCCTATGTCCTCAAGTATTGCAACCATTATCAACTCTTGCAGGATAAAGGAAGAGAAGGTCGTACGCCACTTCAAGAGTTGAGATTTCATATGTATCAGGAGAGAAGATTTTATGAGCATATTTTGGAGAGAGAATTTCCGGGTCATAAGGAGACGGCGCTTCAGTGTGTGGCGATTTTGGAGAGGTTGCAGATGGGGTTTTTTGATTGGTGAGTGATTTCCTTTTTGAAATACAATTCGAGTTTTTTGGACCGCAAAGAACAACGGTTCTTAGTCCTACAATTAAATCATACTGATGTGAATCCTACTGGCAGTACTTGCGGCACCTGTCTAGACGGTTTCCTAACCCCCAAGATGAGATACGCTCTCAAAATCCGAAGCGATGTCTTCGGCGACGAATTTTCTGAAGGCACCGAAACCTACAAAGCCTGGTCTTCCGCAAATTACTACAAACTCGACGACCTTTCCCAACGCACCAAGAAGGCCCTCCAATCCCGCCATGCCCGAGAAGAATTCGCCCAACTTTTCGAATGCATCGCAAAAGTATTGGCAGACGGCAACGCACCGTATCCAATTACAATCGATCTTAAGGGCAAGGATCGCCGTATGCGCTTTCGAAACTTCAGACGTGCGGGAGGAAAGATTGAGGATGCGTTGAGGATTGTGTTTCGTTATACTTGGGATGCGTGGCGCGATGAGACGTATTTGGATGGGTTTCAGGAGGTTTATGGAAAGATGCCAGCCTGTGATAATGATGCGAGGTATAAGCGGGCGGCGAGGGTTTGTGGGGTTGAGGGGTTGCAGTATCTTGATTATACGGATGAGGAAGATGAGGATTATATGGCTAGCAGCAGTGAGTGCGATGAGAGCAGCGACGATGAAGACGATGAAGACGACGACGACGAGGAAGAGGAGGAGGAGGAGGATGATGATGATGAAGAGGACGACCAGGATGGAGACAACTATTTGGTTTCCCCTGCACTGGGAAATCAAACGCCTCGTGGCTAGTCACACTTTATTTGTAGCGATTTCTGGTCAATCATGACTTGGTTATACTCGGCAACACCAAGTTCCTTTCGCCAATGCCAATAGAGAAATAAATAAGCATTCCTCTAAAATATGCAAAGTCGTACACTCCTTACGTTCGTGAATATATTTGACTTTCCAAGCCATAGTAGTCTTTCTACCAGCATGAGTTTTGTTTTTAACTTAAACGTTTAAAGGATTTTACCAATTCTTTCTATTCAATATTTATGCATTTAAATTCCTATTCAAACTTACACGTGCGCAATTAGAAAGAATGATCTACATTTGGGAAAGAATCCAATAAAAGTAGAGAGCGGAAAAGAATTAAATTAGGAATAGCTTTCATTTTCAGCCATATCTAGCTGCTCCGGTACGTACCGAATAGCTTAAATCAAGGTTCGTTCAAAAATCCTCGCAGAGTCGCAGAATTTTGATTCATCTGCAATACGCTATTAAAGAGCAAAGAGTAAATTAACCCCAAGTTGTACGGCATAAGTGTTACCACCCGCTTACAGGAAACCCTCGATGCATCTTCGTATCCAATGCTCCCTCCCCACTTATCAGAAACAAAACAAAACAAAGCTCCGACACCCCAAGAACCCAAAATGGAAGGAACTGAACAAGCAGATACTGTAGGCATTTTTCCAAAATCCGCCAGCCCTCTCATTGGAACCCTGATCTCCTCCAATATCGATCTCCTATACTGCAATTAGCAATAACCACGTCGACAAATGGCGCTTATTACCTTTCGCTCATTGAAATGGATCAGTGCAACAAGCGCGACCTCCATATTGTTCACAGCTGTTTACACAGTTGTGGCATACAGTAGAGACCCAATGGTATGTGGTCTTGTACGGGCCATCGGGTATACATTGATACTTGCACACGACACAAAACATTAGTTCTTTCCTCTCTACAAAATATGTATGTGTGCTAGGAGAGGTTTGGTGTGAAAGTGAAGGGTGCACTTACGATATACCCGTTATTACTGCGGCATTGTAAACCATAGTACCACCATTGGGTGGAACAGGATTCCCAGCCCGGGTCCACAAAGGTTTCAATAGTCTGCTCGGCATCGGATATGGTTTCAACGGTCTGCTCGGCATCGGATATGTCTTTGGCGGGTATGATAGGTATCTCCGGTGCAGCAGACACTGTCGATAGGAGAATGCCTGTGATGGGAAGGAGAATGCGGGAGAAATACATTTTTGATGGGTGGAGATGAGGTTGGTAGTTTTGGGAACTTTGCAAAGAGTGCTTTTCGATTCAAGCGAATGGAGAAAGGCCATGTTGTTATGGGATCTGGAGTACACAGCATTTCAAGTTGAGAATGAGGCGCTTGGTTGGACAACTTATGCACTTAGCTCTGGCATCTGGAATATCACCATAAATCAGTACTCGGGATGTCTTGCATCTGCTTTCCCAGGAGTCTACTGGAGCGGAGCTTTGAAAATAAGAGGCTTAAGGTGACCCTCTGCGAGGAATGCAGAATGCCTCTTAGCTACGTTACACAGACTAAAACCTCACCTAGGCATTGCGTATTTGGCTTTTCTTTTAAATACCAGTAGTTTTCTTCCAGAACTGAAGAGCGACCCTTACAAGAATCAATCCTATCATATATTTATATACATCATAATACTAACTACCACTTGCATTTACCAGTACATATCTAACAACACCTCCCTCTTTTGAGGGCTCTAAGATAAAATACTCTGATTCAACTAATTACAACTTCTAAACCTAACCATCCTATCAGAATCCACGCATTGGTGCCATTCCACATGCCATCGCCATATGCATATTTCCCGCCAAAACAACGCCTCGCTACATTCCACTACTATCATAAGAACCTCCCACCTCCACCCTTCAAAATACCAAGTTCTCAAAAAAAAAAAAAAACACAAACCATCCATCCACGCAAAAAATGCATTTCCATCTCACCCGCATTCTCCTCCCCATCACCCTCCTCCTATCCACCGTCTCCGCCGACATACCATCCAAAGGCGACATAACCGAAGCCGAGCAAGAGATCGAAAGCCTTATAGACTACGAGCCCTGTGACGACCCCTATCAAAACCAATGCCGAAACAATGACGGGTATATCGTAAGTCCCCCTTACCCTCACACCCAACACCACATATTCAAAAACTAATTCTTCAATCCCATCCAAGTATCAATGCATACCCGACTACGAAGGCGCATCCACCTACCACTGGTCCTCGACCGTATGCAACAGCTGCGTAACATTTGATCCGCCATCCGGCAGTTATGCTTGTTGCACTGACGGCGGTAACGTCTGTTAGTCAAATGCTCGCCAAAAGGTAAGCTTCTCCCCCCTAGAAATACCTTGTAATTCCTAATTTTAGTTTAGGGGAACCGACCGATCGATGGTGGAAGAGATGAGAGAGAGAGGGTTAGCCGATTTTGGAAAAAGGGGCTCTTGGCTTCGTTCAGTTGATTCCTTTTTTTTCTTTCGTTTTTGAGGAGTTTCTGCTCGGCTTTATTTTGTTTTCTTCTAAGCAGGGAGTAATTGAAGATGCACCTGGGGTTTCCTGGTGATAACACTTGTATCGTGCAACTTGAACAGTTTGCGAAATTGGTAAAATTTAACATTCAACCCTGCTGGCACTTTTCCTCATTTCATACTAAATAAAGATTAACCATAGTTGGCTCTTCCTTTACGTACCAGTAGCTTTTCTGCTAGCAGCTTATGGAAAAGCTGAAGAGCGATCCTTATAAGAATCAATCGTGTTGAGCTAAATAGATAGACTTTGAGCAAATCTGCGAGCTTTCACCACCAGCAATCAAATCCAGGGTACTGTTGTATAGCTTAAATTCAAAAGTCACAATAGACAAGATAAAATTTGTAGCATGATCGATTGCATTATCATAAAGTAAAGGCTGATGCCCACCTACTTCTAATCAAATCATGCATAAAGTACGTGCGCGTGGACTCTTTTCCTCCCCATAACCCATCGTTTACTATCCCTCCCATCCACAACGCAACGCAAAGGAAAATGAGTCAGGCAAATAAAGCAACGAAAACCTCCCCAGAAGCTGTTGTTCCAGTTGAACCCCCCGGAAGATTAGATATTAACATGCCGTGCCATGTTACAAGTGGTGTAAAGTGACCGGACGACCGCTCCTCGGTGCTTCGCTTCGGCTTGCTATCGTCCACCATATCTTCTCCCCTGTATTAACATCCCCGGGCGTCCTCCCCCACGAATTGAAATCAGAATGAAAAGAAAAAAAGGAAAATAGGAAATCATGTGGAGCAAAACATGTTTCTCAAGTAACAAAGAGTCTGCTCCGAGTGCTGGATGGTCGTGTTTAGACGATCGCCCCTGTCGCAAGCGAGCTTGAATGACCAATGTTGCTAATTGCTTCGTGACCATAATGTAACTAGCGATGCCAAGTGCTGTTTGATTTGCTCTGATTCGACATGCTATAAGTGTTGCATTTTCGTTTCGAGATTGGATGTTATGACATCGGCATGCCGTTCGATTGCTATGATCCTGCTGACGATGCTCACTGGAATGTGAGTAGTCATACAAGGGTCAAAGCTGCTCGAGCCATGTAGAAATCCATAAATCGATAAGTCGCAAAGAAAGAAAGCATAATGAGATGAGTTTTTTCTGATATGTCGAGCCATTACCAGATTTATCGTCGAGAGACAATAAGGTATGGTTAGCCGGTGTTGAGTTTAATCAAGACGAAAGTGCCGCGAGTCGAAATCGAGTGTCGAAATCGGTCGAGCAGTATCGCCAATCGAAAATTTATCAATACCATTGCTGTCCAGCCTGATCATCACGCTTCGGTCGGTAAGAGCCAGAGGTATATCCAGTTCCAGTGGCGGCACCTTTGGAGGCAGATCGTAGCCTATTTTCGGAGACTATAGCGTCAGCCATCCAGTCAGCATATTGTTCTCCTCGCGGCCAGCGTCATCGAAGCACACTAAACGCGAAGAGGAAAAATTCCCTTACAAGGAACCGGAGCTAGCAAGACACTCACATCCTATCACTTCCTCCAACGGCTCGGTTGGTATCTGGAGTGTCGACGCCGGCACCACTAGCACCACGTTCAATAACCTTGCGGCGGGATCCAGTGATTGCTCCGGGCTTGGATGCACTGGAAGCATGTTGAGGGGCAGGTCCACCGGCTGTAGCAGCGTTTGTACGGGTGCGTGGCTTCTCCTCCTCATCCGGGGTTGGCTGAACACCGGCAGCTTGAGCAATGGCTTGAGCATTCTTCTGGTACTTGTAGACAGTCCAATCGAAAACATAATCATATTGGAAACCTTCTCGGACAAAGAGATCACGGAAGATCTTTCGGAGGTAGGAGTAGTCGGGCTTGTCATCGAAACGAAGGGATCGGGTGTAGTTCAAGTAGATGGCAAACTCGTTAGGGAAGCCACGGCACAAGACCTCGGTTGGGGTTGTCATCTTCTTCTCCATGATACGGTCGTACTTTTGCTTCTTGGTAGCAGCCTTCAGGCCTTGCCATGGAAGAGAGCCACGGCAGAAGTAGAGCATAACATATCCGAGAGACTCCATATCATCACGTCGAGATTGCTCTGTTGACAGATTAGTAATCTTGTCGACAAGGGCAGAATCAATTACGTACCAACACCCAAATGAGTATTAATGGAAGCATAACGAGCGGTACCAGTCAAGTTCTTATTCTCACGGTATGGGATGTGGAAGTGAGTCTTGGGGTCACGGTACTTCTTGGCCAAACCGAAATCAATGACATTGACCTGATTGCCGCGCTTACCAATGCCCATGAGGAAGTTGTCCGGCTTGATATCACGATGAATGAAAGACTTGGCGTGAATGTACTCGATGCGGGAGATGAGTTGATCGGCCAGGAGTAGAACGGTCTTCAAGGAGAACTTGCGGTTGCAGAAGTTGAAAAGATCCTCCAAACTAGGTCCGAGGAGATCAAGAACCATGGCATTATAGTCGCACTCGGTTCCGAACCAGCGGACAAATGGAATTCCGACACCTCCAGCGAGAGACTTGTAGACACGGGCTTCATATTCGAGTTGAGGATGCTTTGCCTTGACGCTCTCAAGCTTGATAGCAATCTCCTCTCCCGAGATGATGTTGGTACCTAGGTAAATATCACCGAAACTTCCACTACCAATCTTACGACCGATACGGTACTTGTTGCCGACGCGAAGATCCTATCATAACACGTCAGTATGCTGTTATTAATAATGTCCATATATAAAGAAGTTCAGCGAGGTGGAGGACAAGATAGGAAAGGAAGTGTAGCAGCACGAGGCTGAGGACGAGAGTGAAGATGACGATGACTCCACTCGCAGTCTAAGCCTGTAGCAGCATCGAGAATAACAAGAAGGTGCTCGTAGAAGGCTGAAGAAAGGGAGTATAAACCAGTGGATTGGATTTCGACTTGGAAGCGGGTGGATTCACCATAGTAGTCATCTTGTAGTTGAACTATGGACTCTGGGTATCGGAGAATCCGATACGCGAGTCGTTGAGGTTGGTTTTGGTTGTAGAGTAATTAATCGATCGACGAGAGCAGATCGAGGTTTATGAAGAACGCTGGTGTTGTGCGAAGGAAGAAAAACTAGTGGTGTGGTCAGTTTGGGTGTTGAAGACGGCGGCCTGAGCCAAACGTGAAGCGGTGTAAGTTGTGTCGTAAGCGGCACGGGCAGAAGGTGAATGGCATGGCAACTTGCTGCCCCGCAGCAGAACAGAAACGTCGTGATTGCGAGTTCCAATTGCCTCTTTCCTGTGTAATGGCTGCCGGCACGCTGCTGTGTCGGTTGTGGAGGAAGATGCATCAGGGTGTGGTACGTACCTGTCTGCTGCTTCCAGGGTGAAGGTGGGCGTGGGCAGAGCTGTGCAAGGCGGATAGAAGTGCTGGAGCCGACCGTAGACGTGTTCTGCGGACGATTTGAGGAGAAGAAAAGGGAAGGTATTCGTAGGGGGTAGATACTGAGCGAACAGTCTCCCTTATCGGTGGTGGCAGAGCCTCCGGGGATGAGTCTCTGAGATGAAGGACGTGTTGATCGTCTTGGGGTTGTATGGTGGGAGAAGCCTTGGGTCGAGTCGAAGAGGTTCAGACCTTGAGAAGGCGGACTTCGCTTACTAGCGCGCAACCAAGACCAAAGGGCGCGATGCCGTTTACGGAAGTATTAAGTTGGACGCAGGAAGTGGGGCTTGGAACTGGAAGCCTGGGATTTTGGTAGGAGACCACGAGTGAATGGTCTCGAGACGCCAGTGCACCACAAACAGCAGCACCGACCAAAGGACCGCGATTCGAGACTGCGGTCTGCGGTGCGATAGAGCGGCCTTGCTGGGATGGGGATCGATGGGGGAAGCGATACTCTCCGTCGTCGCTGCACTACGCACCGAAATAGACGTGATTCCGGCAAGACGGTATGGAGGGCAGCGAGGGGGCAGATTACAACCGCACCCAATTTGGAACTCTTCGTGTGCAGTTAAATACCTCAATTTACAGTTTGTAGGCAGAGTTTGTAGGCAAGTAAGTACTTAAGTAGGTACGTATTTGTAGCTCTTGTATAGGCCTACTCTTGTACCTACCTAGGTAGGTTACGGGCAAAGTGTGGCTTCCCCAAGAAATGCCATCCCTTTTGACGGGTCATCCCTTTTCATCATCCCTTTCTGCTTGCATATCGCCTCCTTTCTCCCCCCCTTTCCCCCCCTTTGTCCGTACGCATAAAGAACAGACCGTACTCGAACTTTCGCGCAGGATGGGATGCTGCACGCTCCTTATTCCACCATATGGTGGGAAGATCCAGTAGTTTCCAGGCTATTGGGTCCATCATTTTACAGTGCAGTCCAGTAGTGTATTTTGACGGCCAGTGATCTCCCCCTTTTTTCCTCCATGCGCGCCCTTCCTTTTGACAATGCCTCCCTCTTCTCCTTTACGACCACCCCCTCTCCCTCTCCCTCTCTCAAGCCATCTGCCGAAGACTCTGGCCCTACTCGCATTATCTGGTCACGGTATCCTCGCAGCGCCCTCGACATCACGGGCCTTGGCACTGTGTCCGGAAGGCGGTCACAGCGATTGAAGCCTGAGCTGTGCAGTGTGGGCAAGCCTGAAAGAGGGGTCAGCACCCCGCGCCACCAACAACAATAGCGTAGAGGAACTCCTGAATTTACTCCTCTCATTTCAACCGACCGCCGTTAGATCAGCATGGAAGATGGAATCTCCAAGTCCACCTCATCTCATGAACCCACCGACACGTAATGTCGCTATTTTATCACCAGAAAGTTGTCTTTCGATGGTTCGTGGGTTGTTCAATCCAACTTTCCCGTATAGCGATGGTCCTTGTTGCAGAGGCTTGGAAGTATTGCTCTGGTGCCTCTCCAAATTTGGCAGCCTCGTCCTGCTGCCCAACTCAGCGCCCAAAGGCAGCTTCTTACACACTCCGCCCGCCAAATTCAATCCCACTCCCGACATCCGCCATTGACGTCGTCTGACAGCGCAGATGTCTCCCTATTATCCCGACGCAAATCATCTACTTATGTTTGTTATTATTCCCTAATCTCTCCAATGTGGTCTCTCAAGCATGATGAAATCTTAGAATGCAATGCCGCCGGTACTTCGCGATCCACGCTCATGGCCCGAACGGTTATGCGTTGGGCTTCAGGACCTTTGCCCTCGTTTCAAGGAGCCCCCATTTGCGCGATTTTTAAATTGCACGATTCAAGTTCACGCTTCACAGTTCACGCAAGTCACGGAAACAGAAGGGCGCATACGGAATGACTTACAGCGATGCCGACAAATCATTGCATGGCCGAAAGTCGTTCATCCTCGCTATCTCGCCGCCTCGAATACCGGTAGTCGCCTTACTACCGTTAGGGCTCGATAAATGTTCTTAACAAAAACGTTAAGAACGGTTAAAACCGTTCTTTAACCGTTCTTTATTATTTTAAAAACTTAAAGAATATAACATAAAAAATTATTATGAAATTATATATAAATTATATATAAAAAAGGATATAATAATAAAGATTAATAATTCCGATACTTTATATATCGTTTAAATATATCTTAAAAAGAGGTAATTCTTTTATATTTAATTGCTTATTATCGCTATTATTATTACTATTATTATTATTATAATTATTAAATATCTTTTTTATTTTCTTTTTTTATAAGCCTATTCTTTTATTAATTCTTATATTATAATATTAAATATAATTTAAATTATATTAATTAACCTTTATATAATTATATAATATATAAAAATAAGTAAAATTATTCTTAAATATATAGAATTATAATTAAAATACCTTTAAAAGTAAATATAAAAAATTAAAATATAATATATATAATATATTAAAAACGTAATTAACCGAATATTAAAATATATTAATTAATTAATATAACGGTTTGAATATATTCTTTATTTTAAAAACCGTTTTTAAAAGATTCTTAATTATTATAAAATTTTAAAGAATTCGATATTTTAATATATAACCTAAAAATTGATATTTTAATAAAAAGGGTTTTTAAGCTTATTTTAAAGAATATCGATAATTATTAATATATATTAAATTTATATACGATTATATAAATATTCCCGTTAAATTAACGTTTAAACTATTTAAATAATAATATATTTTATTTAAATCTTAATTTTAAGAATAAATATGAAATTATATATATATATTTTTTAAGTTTATATATTTAATAAAATTTATTATAAATATAAATATTATAAATGATTTCCTTAATATTATAATCTTTAAAATTAACGCCGATTATTATTTAATTTCTTAATAGCCTTTTATTTTCGATATTTTTAAAAGAATAATTTTCTTTTCTTTCTTTTATTTTAATTATTATAATTAAATTAAAAACTATTATTATTAATCTATTAATATTCTTATAATTAAAGGATTTTATATTATATATTATTCTTATAAAATAATTTATTCTTAATAGAATAAGAATTGATTTAAATATATATAATAATAGATTATAATAATAATAGAATAATAGAGAATAGAAATTTAATTAGAAAAAAGGAATAAAAATAAAAAAAAGAGGATTTTAGAGAAATTAATAAGAATAATTCTAAAAGTTCTAAGAATATTTAAATATAAGATTTTAATAATATTTTTATTCTTAAAAAATAGAAAAATAATTAAGAATAGAAATATTAATTATAAATTTTATTATATTTCCTTTTATAATTATTCCTTTTAAGCCTTAATTAATATATTATTTATTATTAAAATCTTTATAAGCTTTTATTTATTCTTAAATACCTTTTTAAACTTATATTCTTTTATTATTTCTTATAATTTATTTCTTTTTTTTAATATATATTTCTTATTTATATTATTAATTTTAAATAATTCTCTTATATCTTTATTATTTATTTTATAATATATTTCGAATTAAAGATCTTATTTATTTTAATCTTTTATTTTAAATTTTCTAAGGTTTAATTCTTTAATCTAAATAAGATAATCCTAGCTTCTATTAATAAAAAGGAATATTCTAATATTATAAAACGATTTCTAAATTAATTCTTTTTTATTAATAATAAAATACTCTTAAATTATAATTCAAATATATATAATTTAAATATATTTCTTTAAAATAATCTATTAATTTATACTTTTATTAAATACTTTAATATATTTATTTATTATTTCTTTTAATAGATTTTTAAAAGATTTATTAATATAAATATTATAAAATTAAAGAATAAATATATAATTAAGAAAGATTAGCCTTAAAATAATAAGATTATATTTTATTTAATAACCTTAAAATTTTAAATATTTTATAAAAAGAATTATAATTAAAAATTATTAAATAAAAGATTAATTCCGGATCAGATATTATTTAATTAATTATACTTTTAATAAGAGCTTAATATATAATTATTAAATATTCTTTTAAGAATTATTATTTTATTAATTTAATATTATTATAAGCTATTTTATTATAAATAAATATAATCCTTATATAATATTCTTTACTTTTAAATACTTCGATTTTATTATCTTTTTTTATAAGAATATTATAAAAAATGATCTTAGATTTAATATAAGAATAATTATATATAAATAAATAAATAATAATTATAATTTATCTTTTATCTTAACCTCTATTATATATAAAAATCTTAATAATTTTAATACTCTTATAATCGAATATTTTTCTTTTATTCTATTCTTAGAAAAAAAGCGTTTTATTTTAATTATAAACCTTATATATTATAAACTTATTATAAGGCTTTTAAGGATTATAATTATATATTTCAATAAAGGTTTAATTCTTTAAAAAGAAGAAAAGTTCGAATATTTTATTAAATTAAGAATAAACTTTTTATAATCGATTCCGAATTTATAATATATATAATTTAATATTCGAAGATTAAGAATTTCTTTAAATAAACCTTAAAAATAATATTATAAATTATATATATTCTTCGAATAATTTCGAAGCTTATATTATATAAATTAATATAATAATACCTTTTTATTTTCCGTAAATATAAAAATATTAATCTTATAAATAATAATATATAAATTAATATTAATTCTAATATAAAACTTTTTAAATTAATTAATAAAAATTATAAAAAAATCCGGATAATTAAGATTTTATTATTTTTAAACTTTTATTATTATTTTTTTAAATTAATTTCTCTTATAATAGATCCTTTTTTTTTATACTTATAAAATAAAATAAATAATTCTCTCTTTAAATTAGATTAATCTAATATTTATATTTATTATATATATTATTATTCTTATAATATATTTATAATTATTTTTTAAGCTTCTTATTAATTAATTAAAATATTATATAATATTAATCGTAATATATTCTTAGGGTTTAAATTATTAAAATAATATTCGATTTTATTTTATATAAACTTTTAATATTTAATAATCTTTCTTAAATAATTATCCCGAATTAGAATCTTATAATATAATTATATTATTAAATAATTGATTTTCTTTTACTTAGAATATAATTATTAATAATATCGAATTAATTTTATAATCTTAAAAGCTTATTTATATAACGGTTTAGAAAAGTAATCTAATTTCTTTTCTTTTTTTTCGAATAATCCTAGGGTTATTAATTTAGGAATTAATCTTTTAAAGCTATCTGGCGATTTAATTATCTATTCCTTTCGAAGTCTTTTTAGGATTAAATTCGAATTTAATTTTTGAAGAACTTTCCTTTTTAAGTATCGCATATCGGTAGGTGTAGATGGTATTATTGATATAGATGCAAGAGGCTTAATTAGTCAAAAATATAAATAGAGGCACATCTAGCATCAAGATTATATTAGGGAATAGTTAATCCGTTCTTGATCTACAGCGCTACCACTAGGGCCGCATACCAAGATGTCGAGTTCTTCGAAACTCTACGGTACAGGCAGCCTTGGGCCGCGGAGCATCAATCGGCTTTGCCTCAAAAGCACCTTCCAACGACTGCCTTTTGGCTGAGCTTCCCAGGCCTTTCCACCTTTGCAGCTGGAGGCTATCAACAATCCCTCCAATGGCGTCAAACTGGCCGCACCAAAGTCACAACCTCAACCAATCATCCAGTAAATCAACAGTAAACATGGCCACCACAAGACCTAGTCCGATGTTCCCGACCTTTATCCATGGCCACTCATACGCAAAACCACGCATACAAATCACGACCGATTTGTAAAATCCCGAGGAGAAAAGTTTTTCCAGCTGAATCAACATCAGTTCATCATGGCATAGTAAAAAGGACATCACGATGATAGCCTTGCTAAGATGCCGCGGTTTTCCACGAGCGCCTAGAAGTCAACCCTGCTATCAGCGGCAAGGTTCATCGCCTCACAAACACATACAAGTCAACGTACTCTCATACCTTTTCGGAATTCCTACACCAATACCAACTCGCCAGCACTTCAGCAGAGCCTCGTTCTGCCTGCTTTACCCATACGAGTCTGTATTCCCAAAGCTGGAAGAGGGCTGAGCAGTGCTTAGCTCATCTGGGAAACACCTCACGCTGCATCTCGTCGTCTAATTTGTGCGGGTGATTAGCAATGATGCTATCGATTGTCTTCGTTGTCTTATCCGCATATGCATTTACCCAAGCTAAGTAGAGATCATCCAGGACGACTTCCCAAGGTGGCCTTCTCAGCCTGTCAGTCGGCCTTTGGCGTAGCCTACGAACCTACCATAGTTTTGATATTGACAATAATAGTGGAGAGTTGCTTTTCTTTTTGGACATTAATACATGAGATATTATTGTTCTGGATTTCATTTTGATGGGGCTATGTTGTGTTGGCTCACGTGTGTTGATTTGAAGTCAAGTATCACGTGGAGTGTCATTTTTGGCTGGCCGAGTCCTTGGTTAGTGACCATCCAAATATGGAAGCTCACTACTAGCAGGAGCCAGTGCTAGCACGGTATCTTTACCGCTACTCACACTACCAAGCGGTGAAGCTCAATTGGCCCAACCCAACTATCATTCAACCCATTTCCTGTCTCATCATTTCCAAGACCACTTACTAGTCAAGCTTTTCATACCTCCCAATCCCATGCCACTCTCGAGTCGGTAGCACCCATCAGTCCGCCTGATATACCGCAATACCAAACCAGCTCGGTCTCCCCGAAAAAGTCAGGTTGCAAACTTGACTGTCAACCCTTTTCACTTTTCCATTTTTTCTACGGTTTTTTTATTTTCTACGGGTTCATTTTTTTATTTTCTTTCTGGTTTTTTTAGCGTTTGACATTAAACTTCTTCCAATTGTGGGGAGTGGAGTTACTAGTGGCGGGAACGTCATGTCCTGCGGCAAACTTTACCTTGCATCACGCACGCGCACGATAAACGATACCCGCATACATGGGATTTCTTGAAAAGGTCGATGGAATGTTGAAATCCTGGGTGGTGATCTCTTCTGGAAGATTTGGGCGTGGCGGGATTTTGGGAGGTGGGAGTGGATTTGGGATTGATGGAGTGGTTTGAGCGGAATGGAAATGTTGGCGAATATCTACTTCCGTTCTTTCTATTTTTCTTTTTTTGCAATGACATCTTTTTTCTTTCCTCTTCTCTCCCCTCTGTTCATACATAAACTCTCATCCCCCATCATCACCTCGCCAAGAAGTCAACGCTCTGACGCCCCTCCCCTTTTCTTTGTCACATGAATCTACTCCTCCCCCTTTCCCTCTCCCTCCCAGAGCTAGGTGAGTTGCGAACACAACGATCTTTGGTGATCTTTAGGGCTTCAAGGGTAGTTGTCTTGTTAATTAGATCGAGTAGGATATGAAAATTTTGGGCTTCTCAATGCGTAGCTCCAAATTTCGATTCTACACAACACTCTAATCATCCTTCTACTCCTCGCTAATAACATCTTTCTCCTCAACTTCTCCTAACCCTAGCTCTCCCTACCCTTACCGCTCTATTTCTACAACTTAAACACTCGTTACACCACTAGTTCACCATTTCTCTTCTATCCTCCTCTCTCATTGCAACATCAATTCGCCTGATACAAGGAGATTCAACATGGGAGAGGTTATGTTAGAGGAGGGGGTTATGTTTGAAGAGGGGGTCCTAAAGGTAGGATCTGTAAATGTAAGGGTGTAGATGAGGGGGGTGGGAAGGGGAAGGGGAAGGGGAAGGGGAAGGGGAGATTTGAATTTTGAGTGGTGTTTCTGATTTGTTGGGTTTGTTGTTTGCTGTAGATGTAGATGAGGATGAGGATGAGGAGGGATGGGGATGTGGCGGGTTGCTTGGATGAGTTGGATGGGCTGGGTGTGAAGTGAGGAAGTAATCACTGAATCAAGCACAACATTAACATTATCAAATAAACTCCCATTCCAACTCCCTCAACCCACTCAACCCACTCAACCTCCTCCTCATCTTCCCATCTTCCCATCTCTCTTCCCTCCTACCAAGTCAGCTCTTCACTTGGCAAAGTAGAGAAGTTGAGGAGGTGTAGGGAGATAAGGAAGTTGGGATGGTGAGGTTTGGGAGGGTTTATTGGGTATTGGAAGAGAATTTGGTTTGAGAGGCTTCTGGGTTGAGTCGAGTCAAGCATTCGTAATAACTCTTCGTAGTTCAAGTCAACGAGCAATACCCGCCAACGAAACCTATTCATTCGAGTATAAAAGGAGTATAAGCAGCTTGCCTTACCAGTTCAATTGCAACCGACTAAATGGTAGGTAAGACCCATGCAATTGAGTATAAACCCAGCGCTCGAGTATGAACCCATCTCACCTCCTTCACAACACTACGAGCCCATTACAACGGGATGCCGCCGCCTTTAACATATAACCACGACTTGAAATTTTCTAATTACTGTATCAAAAGAGTGACCGGTACCGACAAGAGATAGAGAAACTCCAAAAACGCCTGCCTATAAGACCACTTATCCAGAACACATACATAGCCCGACCAGATATACGCCAACCGACCGACCGACCGACCGCCCTCCCATATATCTACCAAAAAACAACCACCAATCCCCACTCTCCAACGCCTGACTACCAAAGACCAAAACCCCCCATTAAGCATTACGGAATCAATCATATCGTATCATACGGCCCCCTCGTGCCTCGCTTCTTTTGCGGAGACTTAAGCGTCCTCGTGGTGTGAGCTGTCGGTGTCAGTCATATCTGTATCGCCACCGTCGTTTGCCGCTTGAGCTTCCCTCTCGGCTTCAGCTGCATCAGCTGCCTCCCTGATCGCTTTCTCAACTGCCGGTCTAGCTGTCCATCCGGCTTCCTGTTTACCACCGCTGTTTGGATAAAGTTCCAAGATCGCGCCGTGCATCAACGCTCTGACAGTCCAAAGCATGTTGAAGGCTTTTGCCTCCCCGCCCCTCGTCTCAGTCCTGAGCATAGTCTCCCAGTACTCTTTTTTTCCAGTCTTGGGATCTCCCTTCTCGTAGTACGATACGATCCTATGAATTCCATTTTCGACACCAAAATACCCGTGTACTACATTTATATCAAGGAGTTGCAAGATCGCTTCGGAATCTGTTCCAATGACACCGGTTGCTGCCATAGGGTCGTATGCTGCAAATTCGGCGACGTACGGGATGATCTCTTCCGCTATCGGCCAGGGTTCGTCCTCGCCGTGCTTTTGAAACCAAGTACTTTTCATTCTCAAGTACCATTCCTGGGTCATAAAGGGCGCGAAAGGTGTGTCGGTACATGCTTTTTTGTAGAAACTGACGTCCATTAGGTTCTTTGCCCTTCTGAAAAACTTTCCGATTTCATGCCCAGTATCTTCCAAATCTAGAACAATCTGATTAGGAATAGGACAGTACAACGTTGCCCATTTTGCGTAGACTGTAGTTGGGATTTTATGGTCCGAGAAAAACTGGTACACGCGTAGAGCAGCCGGATAATCGAAGCTGTTATTTGCAGAATCCTTCGCGGCAATTAGGACCCCATTTTCGAGCGTACAGCCACCTTGGAGAACGACGTTGTCGACAACACTTAATACCAATTCTGTATGGTTCGTGATGAATTGATCAATATCTGTTAGGGCTGATATCAGAAGCAGCGTTAACTTCTCGTTCTTTTTTTTGCAAGCCTCGAAGACCTCCAAGAGTAGGTCCTGCCCATTCGGTAAGGGCGCCTCATCCGTCTCCTTGCCCATGAAATTGCACCAGTCAAACTCATAGGGAAAAATATCATGGTTTTTTTGTTGTTCTCCGTTCGGCTTGTATCCCAGCGCATCTGTTCCGACTGCCACGGGAATATCAGTATTCTCGTACCTTAGCTCCTGGAGAAGCCCTCGACCTGCCAGTGCACGCGGTTTTGGTGGATCCAAATTAGCGACGAATCCTTTCACTCGGATGAGCTCAAGGCGGTGAAGTTCTTTTAGCATCAGCCAGGCCGCCAAATCGTCCACGTCCTTCTGGATGTCCGAGATCACCATTACGTTTGTTGGAGGCTGCCCAGTGTACGTTCTTCTATGCTTGATCTCGAAGAGCTTGTCGTAAACTATCGCCTCCTCATGCCGGAGCCCACCTGGAATACGCAGATCAGGGGATCCTTCGATCCCTTCTTGAACTCCAAGAATAGAATCCACAAGGTCCAAATGATCCTTGATCTCTTCCACGGTAGGTCTTGCATCTTCGTCGTACTCCAGACATCGCAAAAGGATATTGACGAATTTTTGGCTATAGTTGCGTGGCGTCAGCCAGAGTTTCGATATAAAATTCTCAAAGGTGTCATCTCCATCTTCATCCCTGATGGCGTTGTTGTCATTGCACCAGTATTTTCTGTTGGTGACGAGATTGAATATAGCTTTGGCGATTAGCCATACTGCCTTTGGCGTATCCTCAAGGGAATAATTGGGCTGGCCGGGCTGACGATCCTGGTCCGATTTCTTGCGGCCTCTCTGACCGATTTTGGAGCACTTTTCGCGGTCTAATGCTTCTTGAGACAATAGCTCCTCAATGAGGGTTCTCCAGATGCGGTGGAGTGCTGCTTCCGAGAAGAGACTTACGCCTTCACCACAAAAGCGACTGCGGGCAAGGTCAGACGTTTTGATTCTTCTTCAGATCTTCTGAGGGTTTATACGAGACATACTTGCGCATGGTGTCGATGAATGCCTGCTGGTCTCCCGCACAGAACAGTTCGCGATATGCATATGAAATCTGACGGTCACCCTCTTTTGCCCGCCAAAGTACTTGTGTAACGTCTTTTCGCCTGGGGTCAGCCTGCTCGTAGCTGTTTACTGGAAAATGGCCTGGAAGCGGATGTGCCGTGGCCAACTTTCTCCTATGCTCGGCCTCGGTTTGCCAGGGGTACACTCTTTGAGTGTAGATATACGAGCCATCTAGCTTGTAGAGAGCGGCCTGGTCTGCATTTGTATGATATTTTTCATGATCGGTCCATCTAAATGTCTCGAATTTCTCATTGGCTTGTTTGGCAAGCTCTGCGCTGGCACGCCAGTCTGGCCTGTTTCCAACAAAACCTGCTGCATCGTCAATATCTTGGCCTCTGGGAGGCATGGCAAAAGCCGGGCTGGTATGTTATTCGTGCGGCTTGAGGATTGAAGCAGGGCGTGGGTGTATGAGCAAATGCGTGGATGTGGATGTGGATGTGGATGTAGGATGGGCAGGAATGGCAGAGAAGAGTTCCAGGTAACGAAAACTGAAGGACGCATTGTTAAAGAAGAGGTGCGGTTGAAAGAGCTTGCGTCGTGAATGGCATTGACAATCTACCGTACAGCACGGATTGGGATCAACAAAGTCTACAGTCATCTACACTCTGTATGAATGCGGTTGAATGTGGAGGCGGCAAGAAAAGTGAAAGAATGCTGCAGCGCAACAAAGACGGGTACAGGACGAAGACGAGGACGAGGACGAGGACGAAGACGGCGCCGGTCAAAGAACAGCATGAGAAGTCGCGCGGTAGCTTGCAAACATATCGGCGATGGCGTGAAGGCTGGCTGTTGAAGCTTGCTTAAGCTTCTTTATTGCCGCGGGGTATGTACGCTTGCGGTGATGGATGGGCTTGGTGGGCTGGAGCCTTGAGCGGGGCAGTGCAGTGTACAGGTCACGGGATTCGAGATCACGCTTTCCAGGGCTCTGTCTGTTGTAGAGACCGAGTCTGCGAGTAAATCTCTTCTTGACTCTACGAGCGTAACGAGCTCCGGGGTTTGGGGGCTGGCCCCTATAGCATAGCATATGAGCGATTGAATGACGCTCCGCTGGTCCTCCGGAGGCCACTGCCGTGGAGGCTATATTCGCTGCGCTCTCGTGACTATGCTTGGTATCAATACCTACCGCAAAATGTTTTAGAAACAACCCCTTTCGAGTCCAGTTTCTCTCATGTTTTGGCCCCAGAAGGCACAAGGAAGCTCAAAACAGAAGAGACCCGGGAAGGACGGGAGAGACTGTTCTTATACAAATAATCGTATAGCACTACGATAACATATCTTTACAGTCTTTCCCAACCCCAAGCACTACATGATTTTACCCCGTACGGTAGTGAGTAGAGCTGCACGCAACGCATGCACAAGTGCCTTTCCCTTGTATTAGTCTTCCAGGTTAGCATTGATCTTGTGCCGATGAGGGCTGGTTCATATATCGCTTGGGTGAACAGCGAGCCTCTGGCGGCAGCCCATGAGGAGCGAGATATGCCAATGGGGAGAATTATATAATGGACTTAACAGTTAGTATGCTCAGATTTCCTGTGAGAAGAAGCGTCATTGAAACAACCTTGACAAAACATCTTTTATTGACAACTTAGCTGCAAGACTAGAATACAACACCCCATCTACCCATGAGTTACTCCTCGTCCCTTTGGAAACCCTGCCTACCACGTCCAATCCGGTCTGCTAGGTTCATGTCGCCGGCCTTTTGATGTAGACTCCTAACGAAATCTCCTTTGTCTGTGTATTTGGAAGATTTTGCTCGAGATAGGTCTTCCGCCTCACGATCAGCTCTCTCTTGCTCGGCTAAGGCCGCTAAGCGCTTCTCACGATCGAAGTCTAGTTGTGAAGCGTCCTGTTGCATTGCTGCCAGCTTTCGTTGTCGCTCTGCTTCTTTTTGTGAATCATCTGCATCTGGTCTCCCGTGAGATCTTGCTTCATCCCTCTTTGAATTATCTCGGCCACTTGATCTATTGTCAAATCTGTCTCGGCCGTTTCGGTCAGTCTGGCCACCGCTTCTGTTCCATCTACCATCTCGATTCGAGGGATATGAGCTGCGGCGATCAGGCGACCTTCGTCGGCGATCAGGCGAAGGAGACCTAGAATCGGTCGAGGAGGAATTTCTGCGTTTAACCCTGCTATAATCCCGATCTCGGTCTACCCGTTCTCTTCTTCGGTCAGGTGAAGCTGATCTTGGTCGTCTGCTCCTGTCAGTGTCATCTCTCCTTCGAACAGGACTTGGCGATTTCGAGTACGAGGGTGATCTCCGTCTCTGATGCTTTGACCCGCTACTTCTCCGACCTCGCTCTTCGTTGTCGTCCCGCCTCCTCCGTTTGTGTCTTCTTTCATCATCCGAATCATCTCGATGTCTATGGTGATGTCTCCGATGTTTCTTTTCTTTCCTTGCGGGTGGCTCTTCTCCAGCACCAGCCAGCGCAAGCATCTGTCGGCGTTTGACTGGATCGTTCATCATAGATTCGTAGGCGGCTTGCTCCTGTTTCTTGATAGCTAACATTGGGTCCTCGCGGATTTTGGCGGTGGTATCTCGGACGGTGTTGGCGTGCTGTAAAGCCATAAAACTATCCTCCGAAGCTTGCTTCTCGAGTTTTTTATGTTCGGTCCCCTTCAGTAGGCCGTCTATTCGCCTTTTCCCCAACAGATATCCTTCCATTTCCTCTGTCGTTCCAGCCTGGCCACTCGAGGGACCTTGATACATCCAATCTACACGATCAACTCGTTTCCGACTGCCCGCGGCCTCCAATTTGTTCTGAATCTCCTCTTTTGCGCGTTCTTCTTTCAGCTCCTTGATGCGTTGATCTGTACGCTTTCGTTCATCAAGAGCCTTCTTTTCTTCCTCCCACACCCGCCGCTGATTGCTCATAAGCACTGGATGCCATGACTTCTTCAAATTGAGATCGCCTCCCATTTTGCTCGAGTTGAATTGTAAAGTGGTGGGAACCTGAGGCGCAAATCCAGTTGATATCAGAGCTGTTTGATCCCTAAGCAGGCTGGCAGGATAGACAGTTGGTTGAGGTAAGGTAGACGATGTAGGGTTGGGATGTGTTTGCGAGGGTCGCAAGGCGACAACTTTCACTCTGATTCACAGAAGTGGCGGCGCGGCAGGATAAAGCGGGGTCATTACATAAGCGTCAGCCAATGGGATCAGCAGGTACCTTTTAGGTTGCCAAAGCTCCATCACTAGGTAAACGCAGCCTTGAATGCAACCTCATCTTGAACAGCACCAGACAGCAGCCTTCCGATCTGTTAAGCAACTTCATTTGCAACGACGAACGACTAAAGCTGCACCAACAGCACCAATTCCCCAAACACCCACAACCGAGAACAATACTACACTCATCGCGCCGCAAACATGTCTGACGATGAGGATTTCATGCAAGATTCAGACCAGGAGGGGTAGGTCAAGCTTCGGACTTCCACCGATTGCGGCTAACAAACTAGGTATGATTTCGAGTACGAAGAAGATGACGAGGAGGAAAGCGGAGATGTCGACATTGAAAACAAATATTACAATGCGAAGCAAATGAAGGTTTCCGAACCTGAAGCAGCCATTGAGGAGTTTCTTGGAGTCCCAGCTTTAGAAAGCGAGAAGGGCGACTGGGGATTCAAAGGCCTGAAGCAAGCTATCAAGCTTGAATTTAAGCTAGGTCAATACGACAAGGTAAGATGAGCCTTTCACACTGCTCGCGCTCGCGATCGCAGCTGACTTGTCAGGCCGTTGAACATTACACCGAACTCCTCACCTATGTTAAGAGCGCCGTCACACGAAACTACTCGGAGAAGTCTATCAACAACATTCTCGACTACCTCGAAAAGGGTTCCGAGGACGAAAAGGCCGGTCAATGCATGGAAGAGTTTTATTCGCAAACACTACAGTCCTTCCAAAGCACCAACAACGAGCGACTCTGGTTGAAGACGAATATTAAGCTGTCCAAGTTATTCCTAGACCGCAAAGACTATACTGCAGTCACAAAGAAGATTCGAGAATTGCACAAGGCATGCGAGAAGGAGGATGGCACTGATGACCCCAGCAAGGGCACATACTCGCTGGAGATTTATGCGCTTGAGATTCAGATGTACGCCGAGACGAAGAACAACAAGCAATTGAAGAGACTCTACGAGCGAGCCCTGAAAGTCAAATCCGCAGTTCCACATCCAAAGATTATGGGTATCATCCGAGAATGTGGCGGTAAGATGCACATGAGCGAGGAGAACTGGAAGGATGCACAAAGCGACTTTTTTGAATCTTTCCGCAACTACGACGAGGCCGGTTCTCTACAGCGCATTCAGGTCCTCAAGTACCTTGTCCTTACCACCATGCTGATGAAGTCGGACATTAATCCATTCGAATCCCAGGAGACGAAGCCATATAAGAATGACCCTCGGATAGCAGCCATGACAGACCTCGTTGATGCCTACCAGAGAGACGATATCCACCAATACGAATCCGTCTTGAAGAACAACAGAGACTTGATGTCTGATTCCTTCATTGCTGAGAACATTGATGAAGTCACACGCAACATGCGAACCAAGGCAGTACAGAAGCTAATTGCACCTTACACCCGCTTCAACCTTGCATTCATCGGCAAAGCCTTGAAGATATCCGTCTCGGAAGTGCAAGACATCTTGGGATTTTTGATTGTGGACAAGAAGGTCAAGGGTAAGATCAACCAAGAAGATGGCACCGTCGAGATTGAAGATAACAGTGACGCCGAGCGCCTTCAAGCCATGCAAGCCTGGACGTCTGCCATTGGCGCCCTCTACAAGACCGTTTTTGCCGACGGTGAAGGATTCAAAACGCCCGAGGTTTCTCAGATGAACGAGGATCGAGGCATGGATTTTGGGGGTGGCATCGGAAATAGTTCACGAGCTCCTCCAGCATGGGGCGGTCTTCAAAGACCCAAGAAATCTAGCAAGAAGCACGCTGGTGGTGGATTGTCGAATTTTGCTACGATGCTTGGTTGAGATGGCCCATCCTCCCATCGCACGCAATAGAGGAGAGGAGAGTGGAGCAAGTGCCGACAGGTGGTTCATGAGCACACACGAAAGGTATGGGAGACACGACGGTCACACGCAGGAATGTATGATGAATGATATGATGGGGCCCCAACGCTAGCGATAGGTATCGCATAGTTGCATGTCATATGCATCGGCGAGACAACATAAACGCCTTGGCCATTGGAGAGCCTTTCTGCAGAGGCAGGCGAATCGTACATGTTGAACGGGGCCAGCATAGCATGGCCGGATTGACCTTAGCAAGGCGTTTGATTGGCAAGATACGAAATTTGTTTTTTTACAATACAGAAAGACCATTTCCCATTTCCCATTTCCTCAATCCCCCGTAAAAGTCCAAGTGTGATTGATTTACAGTATAGTTTCCGAGCTTCCTATGGATCTTTCGATTCGCCTTTTTCCGGGCTTCGTTGCCCTTTCCTTGGCCGTAATATACATATACTACTTCTCTTGTGATTGAAGAGGTTCGCTGGCAACGGGCTCGCTTCGAATGCAAGGAAGGATGCATCTCGCGTAGAGCATGTGCAAAGAGGTTGACATGGAGAAAGGGTATTCATAGAGTGAAGATGGCAACACGAAAAGATTACGAGATGGTGAGGGCAGGTCGCTGGTTTTGATATCCTCTGGATTGATTTACTAAATGGTTCGAGTCCATTCCTCATCTCCCTTAATTAGGAGGAATAGAGCCATTGAAAGGGGTGGAAACGCGTTGGGGGTGGTTTTTTCCTGGCATGCCAAAATTTACGATCGTAAGCTCGCCCTTAATAAAATGCGACGTCGATATCTATACGCGTTTCTCGCGCCCTTATCAGGATAGTCCTAATTCGAGGGATTGTATAGAGAATTTCTAATCAGGAGCGATGGGAATTAGATTACGATAATAATAAATCAGTTAACCGCCTCGCGCGAATAAACTCGCCTTTATGAGTTTAGTTATATCGAGGTATATAAAGCGTTAAAGCGATTATACTTAAATATTTCAAATTTAAATTATAAGTAATATATTAAGTATATTAGGCTATAAAGCGATTATACTTAAATATTTCAAATTTAAATTATAAGTAATATATTAAGTATATTAGGCTATAAAGGTTATTTAATATTAATATTATTATAATATCTTTTAACCTCGAATTTAGAATATTAAAAGAATAATACGATTATAAAGAGTTTAAATTATATTAATAAATAATATAACAAGTAACGAATTATTAAAAAAATATCCGAATAAAATAGAAAATTATTTAATTAATATATATTCTATTAAAATCTAATATTTTAATAATTAAACTTATAATAAAAGCCTTAAAATATATAAAAAAAATTAAAAAGAAGAGATATAATTTATAAATTTAGAATAATATTAAAAAGAATGAAATCTACGAGAATTAATTCTTAAAATAATAATATATAAAATATAAAAGAAAATAAAAGAGATATTTTTAATTAAAAATTCTAAGAAAAAATAAAATAGAAATATTAAAGATTTATTATAAAATTATTTATTTAAGAATAAAAAAAAACGATTAATAAAATTATAACCTTTAATAAAAAGAAATAATATTTTAATTTATAAATTATTATAATTTTAAGAATAATTTTAAAATATTATTTAATATATAAATATAAGAAATATAAATTCTACTTTAAATTATTAATTTATTAGAAGAGATAAAATGTCACAGGCTAGGAGGGTGAGTAGCTTTACCACTAGACCAACAGTGAACTGCCCAAAAAGGGACTATTATTGGATGGAAGTCCAATATGCTAGACTACTTAAGGGTCACAGATCTGGACCTGTAACATAAAACCTTTTAATAAAAGAAATTATAATTCGGGAATTAAACTTTTAATAATTAAGGATTATAAGAATATCTTTAAGAATTAAAGATTAATCGAATAAATTTAAATAATATTCTTTAAATTAAATCTAAGAATAAAAATCTATAATAAAATTTAAAAAAAAACCTAAATCTTTAAAAGATAAGCCTAATATAATAATATTAAGAAAAATTTTTAAAAATTAAAATAATACCCAGAAAATTAGAATTATAAGTATTTAATCTACCCGTATATAATAATTATTCTATCTCTTAAATAATCGAAACCTTACGAGCAAACCGTAAAAAGTATAAAGGCAAAGTGATATATAGATTGGGTTCGATTCCCGAGTACGTGCTCCTGGTGGCTGTACCTCCCCTAGAAAGGTTACGCCTTTCTGAATGATAATCAACAATATGCATGAAAAGATTACGAGATGAGGTGTCAGCAATGGGTTCAGCTATCGTTAGGGGGTGAGCACACGATTTCTGCTGTACACTCAAGTCTGCGGGAGGGCAAGGGCCCCAGCACCACGCATACAGGCTATTCCACCCCCCCAATAACGCGGTCTGCAAATGGAGGGGAAATGTCAAGGGTCAGGTCAGGTCAAAAGTGCAATAATGTATCGCGGGACCAACTAGACAAATCTTTCAAGCTTCACATGAAAAGTGTACAATTCTGAAAGTCGAGTTGGGACGGCAAGCGCGCAAGGCGAAGATTAAATGCATTTCTATGGCCAGGAAAGTTCTTCCACTGCCTGCAGTCACCCGGGTGCGTCCTCCGAAGTGATTCGGTACGCAGGCAAGACATTTTTTTGGAGCTGATACGGTACATGGAAAATGGAGGAAACACGACATCGGTTCAAGCATGGGGAAGCCTGTTGATAGATTTTTGAAGATTGTGCAGAGATCTTTCTGGGGTCGTATGAGGGGGCGTGGTAAACATGATATGAATGTGATATATTATCACACCTTGCAGCGAGAGAGAGTAAAAGTTGGGGAAACAAACGCCGGAAGCGCGCGCGTCCGCTGTCTGCCATTGGAGGAAAAGAATGATGCGGCGCGGTGAAGGGCGAGTCCGGGGTTGGAGTTGTTGGTTCGATGGCAGTTATCCTGCCTATCAGAGGAGGAATTTCGTGTTCGCGTACTCTTTACGAGTTTGGTACTTACTCTTCTCCTGCGGAGATGGATCCGGAGCATGATGCATCGGTGAAATCTGAGAAACCGGGGAATGTAAGTTGATGAGCTGCGTGCGGCCGTACCTCCTGCTGTGTTTTTTCTGAGGCAATACGCTCAACGCATCTCCTCGGTCCTGTGGCTCTATCCGTCGTTCTCCATACCAGACCTTTCCAGCTGCTTCTGTATTCCCCCTATATCTGGAGAAATTAAGGTCTGGTCTCCTCTCCCCGCCATCCTTCGCTGTACTGGTACTGGTCGGTCGTGCAGCAGCATCGTGTATCTCCAGGTATCGCTACTTTTTGTATGGTTGACGTTTGACTGGCGCCACCCCCCTTGCGCTCCTTGCCGCTCAGGCCAGGTGAACCCAGTACCAGATCCTGAAGTCGCCTGCAGCGGGGAAGAAGCCGGGCCCCCCCTGAATTCTTGGGGGCCCCAGATTGCTCCCACCAGCCAGGAAGGACGGGGCAGGAGACGGTCCCATCGCTTGTACCCCGTCCATCTCGCCTGGCGTCCGAGCTTTCCATGATATATCAAGCAATATATCAAGGAGGGTATTTTCTACGACCGTCTGTCCTTCTTCACCGGGACCGCACAGGACCATTGCCCTTTTCTTCGAGGAGCAGCGTACGCCAGTGACCTTGGTACAGCACTGCTGGCAAACACCAAACACCACATCCAGCGGGCGCCTGAATTGGACTTGGAGGAGACACCCACCGGTGCCATCCGTTCACTAGACTATCCGGAAGGACGCAGCACGAAGGCGGGGCCTACCACATCTTGCCTGCCGAGCACGAAGAAGTGTATATCCCAGAAGCGCCATTGATTGCGAAGACGAGCGGCCTGGACTACTAGACTGGACGGGAATCTGGACGGAAGTTTGGATTGGACTGGATTCCGGGACTGGTACGAATGATTACTGGCTCAAAAGCGCGTCGTGTTGCCAGCGAAGAGACGAACGGTGGAGAGACGAGACGAGACGAGACGACCGGACTAAGAAGCGAGTGAGCTGCACTTCTGTTTCTCCCGCTGGTCTGCCTGCCTGCTCCTCTGCTTGCTCCATTTGCTTGTTTGTCTCTGCGTGCTCTTCTCGCCTTTGCTCCCGCTCTCTCTCCGCCGGCGGTCTGTTGTTTTTAATTCTGGCCGAAATATCGTTGCCCTATTCGCCCTATTCGCCCTATTCGCCCCTGTACCGGCGCTGCAATCGTCCCGACGCAAGCCAAGAGGGAGACCAGTTAGAGGGAGAAGCCGCTTGAAGTGTAGTGAGTGACAAGCCCCAAGGAGCCGGCCGCGCCAGACACTGGGAGATCATCCCGAACGCTTGGACATTGCCCACGATCAAGCAATACTGTGTGATCCTCCGGAGGCCACTGCCGTGGAGGCCCTTTTCGCTTCGCTCTCCTGTCGCCGTGCGAAAGTTGACCCTCGCTGCCGCCAAAGACAGCCGCAAGCTTGGGCAAGATTCCGCGTACCAGAGAAGAGAATTGTTGGAACGGTTGGAATTGGGGAGCCAATTGTGTTCGTACAACAAGAACCCCACCGTCTTGGCCATTTTGAGCTCTTTCTGCCATTGCGCGCCTGCTGTTGGCCGCTTCCTTTTTTCCTTCTTCCCGTTGCACAAAATAAACGAGCAGCCAGGGCAGCACAGGGCAGGGACGACGCTGCAGGAAAAGCCCTTCAACCACCACCACACCACCATCCCAACACTCGCCGGCCTGGACCTGATTTGTACCTTTCCTACCACTCCTGCCCTTCGTACCTCATCGTCGCTTCCTTGAAACATCGACAGCGAAAACACTGACGTCCATTGCCGTGCGTTGCGCAGCAAAAGTCTGACATTGCTCGAGCATGTTCCAGCCACAGGCCACGCCCTTTCCTGCCTCTGCCTACAGCTCGTATGGGGTCAATCCGCCGACTGCCGACTTTGCAGCTTTTCAATCCACTTACACTGGACCCGCCGTCTTTCAAGACCCCATTTTCAGTCCGAGCGGCCTTGCCTTCTCCAACAACAACACCACCACCACCTCCTCCAACAACCAAACTCCATCCTACAAGATGGATCCCAGTGGGAGCGGCAATGGCTTGAATGATATAGAGGCTCAGGAGGCGCTGGCACGCGAATTCCAGCCCACCTTGGAGGTACGTGGGAGCTGCTCTTGGGGGCCATATATGTTCGTGCGCAGCTAAATTGATACGTGCTTACAGGGTCCCTTGGTCGGAGAGAAGAAAAGCAGCCTCGCCATCACTGCTGAGTACGCAAAGGCCGATCCCATCTACGTGGCAAAGACAGCTGTGAGTATCAGCAATCTCAATACTTCCCCTCCCCCTCCCCCTCCCCCTCCCC